>VYZR01108592.1:775-19683 GCA_013400675.1 Oxylabes madagascariensis | reverse complement strand
CTGCATTTTAAATAGGGGCCTTCTGTACTTGAGCTCAAGTGGGAAGAGGCGGAGAAAGTTTTTATTTATAATTGAAAATGCTGCTCCTGGATAAAGTCTAATGAAACGCAGAGTGGTGTTCAAAAGTATCTAACAAATACCATTTGAATATTGGCCTTTATTGTATGATTTCCATCAAGGATAGCATAACAATATAGTCATTTCTCCTACATATTGAGATGAAGTGATTTTGCTTGTAGAGGAAAACAGCTTCATCCACACATAGCATTGGCCCTTCTGGTTTTAATTTCATGTTTTAAATTCAGCTTTGTATTGAAGATGCCTGGTAGGATGGCTACTCAGGAGTGATATATTGCGATAAATCTGTTTTTGAAGGGAATTCTGCCCTTCATGTACCTGATCCACCAAAGCTCAAATCCATGGAAGAAAAAAAAAAAGTGAGAATTTAAGTACATGCATCAGGATGGAGGGGGAGGGAGTTCTACAGGGAATCAGAGCGTTTCATATGAGTAAATTTGCATTTATAACCCTTGGGTTTGTGCAAAGAGGGAAAAAATAAAGAGCTCCAAGTCTGAAGGGCTGAATTCAGCTGAGTCAGACCCTTGGCAAAGGTAATGGCCTTAGCTTGGCCCTGGGTGCTTTGCACCTGACTTAATATCTTTACTTCTGCTCTGTTTTGTTTTCAGTGCGTATCACTTCTAAATCATCACTCCTGCAATCTGATCAGGCATTAAGGCAAAGGGAAAGGGAAAGAAATATATGGTGTGAGAATTACTATGGTACAAAACCTAGCAATTTACAAGGGCTTGTAAGTGGGAGTTGTGTGAACTCACAGCGATGCCATGATGCTTGTAATAAAACTGATTTCTGTGTTTCGAGGATGAGCCGCTTTCAAACACAATATTTCTAATCACTGCATAAGCATTCGTCCTCCCACTTCCATAACAGTAATAACAGGACACTTCTGTGTACTTTCATCGCTTGGATAGAAAAGTAATTTCTAGGAGTTTTCTAACTGTGTGTATGGTAGGGGAACGACTCATGACAGGAAATAACAGCACAAATGTAATAAGTTCACCGGGCAAGCGGGTACTGACATCCTGATTGATATGATTTCAAATGAAGGAATTGTAAGGTGGGAGGATGGTGCACAGAAGCTTTAGAGAGGCTTGCAACTGACTGGCTGAAAGTAAATCAAAGGGAGATGAGAACTTCAGTCAGGCTGTGCTGGCTTGGCTGCACTGGTGCGCATGAAGGATGCAGTCTGCTAGAACAGCACTGGAGCAGTCATTTGCCACTGCTTTTATTCACATCTTTTTGGTAAGCAACAAAAATATGGATTTCTCTCCGGGCTGACGTGAACAGAAAAACCCTAATCACGATCATTTTCAACCTCCTGGTTTATACAAATACAGAGAGATTCCACTTAGCACGACGTTCTGCAGCAAACATTAATACACTCGCTATGTGTGGCTCTGCTCCTTCCTACCCCCTCTTTAGTTTCAGATACTGTATTGTATTTCTTCCGACATGTTGATTCTACCTAATGTTAAATGGTAATTGGCAGTAGTATAGGTGGGGAGAGAAACATTGTTATATTTTGTTCATTTTTCACACTTCAGCAGTTATTCCTTTCTCTCCACGGCTGTACGCTTATTAGTGTATGAAATGCAGGTGTGTGGGAAATGGCAAGCACACATTGACAGGTTATTTTGTTGGCCACTGCCTAATTAGTAGCATAGTGGATGCACCCTGCTAAGCTTTAGTGTGGTGCAGTAGAGCTGGTCTGTTCTAATTTCCTCACAGCTTTGATATTCAGCAAGAGATTGACGGTTAGCACAAAGAGCCAAAGCGCGACGGAGGCCTGCAGAAACAATGGCCCTTCTTGCTTGTAGACACCACAGATGTGAGAGAAAGCTGACTAAAAACAATTGGCCGACACTGTCTAATTGTCTCCAATGTCAGCATCATTAATGTTTTCCCATGTAAAAAGTAAAAGGCCAAGGTTGTATCCTCCCTTTATTTTGAGTCACATGATTATGTAACTTACTGAGATTCAGATTAAGTGCTAATTGTATTTGTGCAATAAAGAAACTGAAGCTACCTTGAATTTAATGAATATGTACTTAATTAATTTTGACAGCCTTTATCTTTATTACCTATTGAATAATCACAATCAGAATTAATAACATTTATAGGCAATTAAAATTACAGCCTATTTAATGATAATATATGTTTACATCTTTTGCTGAGATACAAATTATGAATACTTATTAGCAAAGAAGTTGTTTCCCTGCCAGGAGGGTTTCTTGTCTGTGTTAACAGCAACAAACAACAATAATCAGTTCAATGTGTAATAGTGCCTTTCACATCAGACAATCTCCCAAAGCACTGCACAAGGGCACATGAGAAAAGGCTTCGTGGAATTTAAAGGTAATCACTAAATGGCAAAAATTGTAGTGTGCCTGGAACAAATGCTTCAAAATTACATGCAATAAGGCAAGGCCAACAACATTTGAGCAGTTTCAAAGCTTTATTTTCTTGCAGAAGAAATAATGAGAATAAAAAGGGTCCATTGAAGATGCAACGTCAAACTCCTTGCTGACCCAGTAACACCAGACCAAAGATTCCGTAGCTACAAGACAGAGTATCTCCACTGGTACCAGCATGGCTAAAAGCCTTTTGGCACTGAGATCTTACAGAGAAATCCTAATTCCTGATACTACAGAAGAAGCACAGACACAGCTCTGATTCTACCAGTGCCCATGAGATTAGGCAGCTTGATATGAAACAGAGTAAATCACGCAAATAAAGAGGCTTTGGAACAGTGAGTCCCCTTTGCCACTGTCCATGACTAGTAGGGTTTTTTTCACAAAATTAAAAGAAAAAGGAAATAGATTGTCCAAAGAAGGAAAGAGGTTTAGGCCTGGGTTTGACAGGTATAACTCAAACCACCAAATGCACCAGAGAGAGCCCAAGTGGTGCATGTGCTCACAGAGGTGCTGCACACACATCTGCACACACATGCTCACTGTACCAGCCTGCACAAGCCTTTTTATTCTTTGGATGTTTGTTTTTTTAACATCCCTCCCTTGTCTCTGTCCCACCACGCAGCCACTGCCCTGAGAGAGCTGCACAGCTTCCACCACATACAGGGACTTTGCACGACCCAGCTCAGGACAGAACTGGCTCTGATACCCATGACCCATGAGAAACAAGCAGCTCCCTCACCAGGCCTGAACAATGTGATAAGTCCCTGTGAAGGATTCAAAAGATGCATGTCCAGACTCTGGTGCTCAGAATGAGCTTTGCTTTGCCTTCCCAATCTGCCATCCCTCAGTACCCACCTTGATTTTGCAGGGAGAAGCTTCTTTCTCACTTCTGGCCCCAAATCACCAGGCACAGCTCCTTGAAAAACCTATGTCATCAAAGTAATACAGAGTGCCTAAAACAGGAGTGCAGGAGAGAGCAGGGGGCTGGGTGATAGCTGGGTGACACCCATGTCTCAATCCCACTGCCCAACACATAGACTGAATTATGCTAATTAAAAAAACCAGACCAAACCAAACCAAATAAAACCCCCAAATCACCAAACTAGCAAGATGCAACACAGCCCTTGTGTTATTTCATGTATTTTGAAAGTTAAAGAGAAGCCCTAAAACTGCAATTATTTCCTTCTGAAGCCACAGTGTACCTAAGAAACACCAAGGGCCACTTCCAGTGTAGTGCAAACATGGCCCATCAAGACCTGAGCAGCAAGGTTATAAACCAGGCTGAGCCTGTTGACCCTGGGAACAGTGATTTATTCTTGGACTTCCTTTGTTTATCAGCACAGATTCAGCCTTTGTAACACCTTCTGAATGGTCAACCATTAGAAACCATCACTGACTTCAAGGTAAGATTCTGCCAATTCCCTTCTTGCACAGGGAGACAAATAACCAGTCACTGCTGGGTATAAACAGAACAAATAAACAATGCATCACTTTATAATAGCTACTGTGCATGAAATCATTATGTTTATTATAAAATCAATCTCTATATATTGTTATTTGTTAAGCTGTGAAGTGCATAAACAGTAGTTTCACAACACTGATTGCCTGTTGCATTCTCTTTATTCCAATGCAGGATCCGTCTCTTAAAGCCCATAATTCATCAACTTTATTACACTTAAGACATTGACTTCTCTTTTACATCAGGCATAAGGAAGTGAATCATTCATCCTTTATGCAGCTGTGTGTTCTTACAGCACCTTTAAAAAAAAGTGTACTTGGTTGTATTTAAGATAATTGAGAGCTCAAAGCCAGGTTCCTTCAATCTAGGGTTGAGCATTAACGTTTCCTGCACTGCAAAGGGGATGCAAGGAGGCTGTGCTACTCACAGAGCTACTCAGAAATTGCAAACCAGGGGCAGATGCTGCCTGTAGCAGAAAGTGACCAGTGAGTCCAGGGTGTGTTTGACTTCTGATGGAATGACAGCCAAAGGTGAGATCTTGGGGACAATCCTACAACCGATTATATTCAGGGATTTGGGGTTTTTTACTCATTACTGCTTAAAGCACAGCAGTGGGCACCAGCTCACTGAGGAGAGCTGCCCAGCATTACTAACCCAGGGACAACATTTGTTCTTGCTGCAGAAGACATTCCAATTACCCTTTTCTCAGATATCACCTACCTCAGAAGCTAGGATTCCTTTAATTGTGGTTTGCATTAATAAATATGAGGTATCAGCTTGGTTTTCCTCAATTCGTTTACTGGCAAAGGTTAAACTCCAGGCCTTTGCAACTTCCAGGGCATTTTCTCTTCCTTGACATGGCAGAGTAAACAGTGTACTACTGAATGACTTGTTTGAAGTGAAATTATGCCCTTATAAACTGTCCTTGCATTCCTCAGAGACATTCAGTGGCTGCACAACACACCCTGCTATAGCCATATCTGACAACAAAATGACAGGGGGTGAGCACTCAGAAAAAATGTGGTCATAAAAAAAAATCACAGGTTTTGTCTGAAGTGTACATCTACAGGAAAAAGGGGCTCTTTTAGGGCAGAACATTTTGAAGAAGTCTTTAGCAGTGTCTTCACCATCTGCTTTGGGAGGCTCAGATCCTAGTTGCAGGATACAGCAACTAGGAGCTTCTGCACCTAATAAATCCTAATGTTCTTCCTAAAAATCATTGGGATCTTTGCAATGTACAGATTATACCAAATTTCTTACCAAAAGAACAAACTTTAGGCTATGTTTCAAAACCCAATCCTCCACAAGTACTCCCCTTACCTGTTCTCAGTGCCTGTTTTATCTTTCCATTCAGTTTTCACCTGAATATATTTTGTTTAACTTAATAAAGGGAAGTTTCAACAAATGGCCTTTTTTCATCCATTGCTATGGTCCCCATCAGGGAGATGAGTAAAGGAAGCAAATCTTAGTAGAAATAAGGAGGCCAAGGAAAAAAAGTAGGTGAGTTTTGCAGTTTCATTCACGCAGATAATGTTAGTCTGCAGTAATGTATGCAAGAACAACAGTATTGACTTGTAATCCATTATGAGCCAAGGTGTTAGCTTTGCTGCATGGTCCTGCTTTCATTTTTTAAGATTTTCCAGTGCTTTTAGTACTTTACATCTTCATTAAGGATTTTAAAAGCAAAGATCCTTGCTTACATTTGAAATACTTTCCTGGTGCTGTGATGAAGCACAGCCACTTGCTAATGGATTTTTGAATGCCATTTTCATTATAATATTTTTATAAGACCCCTCTCTTCCTCTATTATTACATTTGCTTTTGTAAAATGGTTGAGACTGCTCATCATGTACTTTAGGTCCTTTAAACATTGTTCCTGTTTACCATCATGGGAGACAGTTGGTATTTTATTCATATAAGAATAAAGCCATATTCCAGTTTGTATTTGGCAGCTAAGTGAGTTTATGCAGAACTTACATTTATCCCCGGGATGGGTTAGGCCATCTTTCAGTATGAATCAGAAATGCAGTTAACTTTAAACTATATTCATGTAATATTGGCTGAGGCATTAGTCAATGCAGTCTTCATATTTGTAAGTGTCCAGGGTTCCATAATTCCATAATTCCATAACAGTAAACTCAGCTCCATGGGATAAATGGTATTTAGGGCAGCTGAAGTATTGAGGACTTCACTGTGGTCTGTCTATGAGTGAAGGGAGGATGGAGCCCTGCACCCCTTGAGACACCTGCTAAGAGGATGCTCCTGCTCTGAGCTCTGAGTTGCTAAGACACAGTTGTTTAGTTAAGGCATTTTTGGGTCATTCCCTGTCCCCAGGCAGGAAGATCTCCCACTCCAACATCCCTGCTGGTCTACAGACATGAAGATGCCCCTTATTCAATTGATCAGACCACAAAGCTGACTCCAGTCCAGCAAGACTCCAGCAGCACAAAAGCCTCTCCTGGGGCTGCTCTGCTCCAGCCTCTTCAGGCAGCCCTGCAGCTCAGGGGCTGAGGGCTGAGAGCCCAAACCTCCCTGATCCACACAACGGCCAGGAGCTGTGAACAGCTCCTCCACTACTGCTGGCTGTGTTTGACTTCTTGGTGGCTCCTCCAAGGTGTCCAATAACCCCTTGAAAGCACAGTGTTAGATTCTCTCCTGACCCACTTCAAAACAAAGTGGTAAGGCAGTTGAGCTGGTTGTAGCACCAGTATTTCAGTGGCAGGCTCTCTGTCACTGTCCTTTACTGCACTCATCTCTCTTGATTTAATTTCTTGGGAGGTAGGACCTGATTTTCGTTCCTTGGATATAGTTCTCCAAGTTTATAGAGATGCACTTTAAGTAAGAATCATCTAAAATGAGTGTGGTTTCTGGCTGCCCAGGACACTGAGCAAACCTATAAAGAATGACTGCCATAAATATCAGTAATGTTGAGTTAAGATACAGAGGTTTATTACAGAGCTTTTGCAATATTCTTTTACAAGTGTTTTTCAGTCATTTCTGCCCCAGTATGTCAACAAGCTGACTTAGAATCTCAGGATTTGCTCCAATGGATAGAAGTCAAGGAAAGAAAAGCATTTCTTGAGATTGATGAGTGTTATATTCTGCCTTAATGCATCTTTT
This sequence comes from Oxylabes madagascariensis, assembly GCA_013400675.1. Lineage (NCBI taxonomy): Eukaryota > Metazoa > Chordata > Aves > Passeriformes > Timaliidae > Oxylabes > Oxylabes madagascariensis. The sequence continues at coordinate 12,612 of VYZR01108592.1, read as the reverse complement.
AGCTGACCTGTCAGAAATATTTCAGACCTGTATATCCTGAAAATCTTCTTTCAGTTCATCTGTGATATTTGTGCTGATAGCTTTCCTCTCTTGGACCAATGATAACAATGCTTTATAGAATTCCTGCATAGTTAAAAGCAGACGCTATCCTTATGAGAGGGATGAATCCCACATGTTGAATATGCCAAAGCAAGGACAAAAGGGCCAGAGTCATGAGCTCAAGGTCTGCTGCCAGGCAAAAGGAAACAGAAAAAACAGCAACAGAGGCAGTCTAATGACAGCTCTGGTATTGCTTCCTTTATACCAGTCTCTGCATTGTCTATTGAAGCTGACTATTTTTTAGGGGGGAATTAGGGTGGAGAGGTTTAGCTGGTATAGGGTCTGCAAGAGTTTTTATAGCTAGAGTTTGCCCCACTGTGGTGCAAACAGACTGAATACAACCCTGAGCAGTTCCAGGTATGTAATCCCACAGCTCCAAAGAGTGAGTGGTGGGCTTTCTGAGCAGAGGGAAACTGGAACCTGAAGGGACCTGGAAAATACCTGATCAGTGCAATGTTTTCCAATGGCTGAGCAGCTGAAAGAAATGAAGAGGGCAGAAAGGCAGGGGGAGACAAAGTACACACCAGAAGGTTGATTTCCTATGCTAAATACTGCCCATCCTCATTCCTACTGGGATTTGACCTAGACTTTTGTTTGTTTGATATTTCCCCTGAGACTCCCCTTTTCATACATTTCTGTCCAACTTGCATTACTCGAGCATTTGCACACACCTTGAACTTGCTGCAGCTCCACTGAGGCAGTTGGCTTCCTCCCACACATCAGAGAACTGGAAAGCAATTGGTATTTTGAACATATTTCCTCCCGAGCTCCTGACGGAAGGACGATTTTCTGTTGTTAAACAAAATTCAGTCGGTTCTTAACCTGGAACTCAAGGCTAAGATATATTTCAAAAGTATTACTGAGATACTAAGAGACCAGAGACAAAGACAGTAGAGCATTAGAAACAGCAGAGTTAGAAAATTTATATTTACTGAAAGTGTGGCTGGCTTTCAGTAGCTCTGGATACACAAGAATGTGTTTTGGTAAGAGTACATCAGAGAGGAAATTGAAATTAAAACTGTTCATCTTTAGGTTGCCAACTCAGACTGATTTATTTGCTGATAAAATAAATCTAGCTTCTAGAAAGAGACAGAAAAGTATTAACATCTATCGGCACTGGTAAATTGTATGAATGACTTGTGAGTGGGACAATTTAGAGTGTTTTTTGACTGCAGTCTGTTGTTCTTCAGCAGAAAGAACGGAGAATAAATCACCATTGGTGCTTGCCAAGCACTTTATCAGATCTGGATGGGCCTGAGACTCATTACTGACTCTGACGCTTGCACCAGAGCCAGGACTGGAGATCTCATAGACCTGCAGTGCCAGCTCTCCCCAGATGGGCAGCAATTCTCACTTCTGCAAGCTGCCTTCATTTTCAGACCCTTTCTACCAATGGATTTGGTCAGAGGATCGCCCTTGCTTCCATAAAATAGAGCTGGTTCCTTTATAAAAGTGAAATAGTTATTCATAAATGATAGGGCAGAACAGGCTGTTCAGACAAGCTTGGCAAGCTGGACTGTCTCCCACACAAAACACAATTGCCTGTGTTTTTCACTAACCACACCAGAATGCCTTCCTTACCAGATCAATAAGCACATGCTAGTTAAACAGACACCATTCTGAGGCACCGTAGGAAGCAAAAATGTAAAAGCATTTTTTCCAAAGAAATCTGCTGTTCAATACAGATTGCCTGCTTCTGGCTCTTCTGATGCCTCTGGAGTGGCTGTGGATGTGTTTGGTGGAAGGGAGGGTGGCTTCTTCAAATGCTGCTGTGGCTGTAGGTCAATTCATTTAGGGTGAGCACTCAGAGCCAGGGTGGAGGTGTGTTGCTGTGACACTTTTGCTACAAAGCCATTCTGTACCTATTTCAACAGCTAGTCTGGAAACACCTTGGAGCTGGTGGTGTTGCACAAACTGTAGGGATGAATCTCATCTCACATGAGCAGTGCCACAGGCATGAGAGACTTGATTCCAATAACAGCAGAGAGTGAAATGACTCTGTATCTTCCCCTCTCTGGAGGGGATGCAGCTGCTTGGACCTGCAGCTGTAATCCTGTCCTGAGACAGGAATGCGTGTTACAGCAGCCTGGCCTAATAGAGGGGTTAGTGCCCCCTTCACGGCATTCCCTTTCCCCTTCCTTCATCCTGCACCTGCAGCTGGAAATTCCTGCTCAAGCAAAGAATTATCAAGATTAGAACCTTTGTTTAGGGCACACATGCCCAAATCTTTTCTTTGGAAAGCGGAGCACCTGACAGGTCATCTTCAAAAGGGTCGTTGTTTTGGGTTTGTCTTATAATATCACCTAGAGGTATTTCCTAATTTCTAGCATATTAAAACCTGGGGAGGGGAGGGACAGGAGGCAGGTAAGGATAGTCTTCAGCTTCCCCCCAACAAGAGTGATCATTTAGGATGAATTTTCCAGAGCCCATCTCCGGGTTGCTCTGACTCAGGCAGTGCTTTCCAGGATGCCTCTGCCCCATCTCTCCCAGAGTTCTGCCTTGGCAAAACCAAACTGTGTGGCTAAGAAGTCTCCTGGCTACCACAGGGATCCCTGGTTGGGTTTTTAGAGCTGCCACCAGGTGGTGAGGTGCTACAGCTTCCCAACCAAGCAGCAATAATTTGTTTTGGTTTAGGTTTGATTTTTTTTCTTAAAGAACCAAAAATTAGTGGCAGTGTAACCACTGAAACAAACCCAAAATTCGGTTTTACTCAGAAAATTGCCACTGAATGCTTTTGTCCACATCATTATATATTTGGCAATTCTATAAACAAAAGTAAACCTTATAAAGACATGTATGTGACACGACTTTACAGTTAGTCTAAAAACTTTTACAGTAGGTACAGAAGTTTTTTGATTCTCATGTATCTGTATATAAATAAAAAATTTGAATCTTTTTAGATAGTGTCCAAAAATTAGTTAATTACAGGTTTTGGGTTATTTTTAATTGTTCTATGGCTCTCTAATTGAGGACAGCCTTCTCTACAGACAAGTTCACATATATCACCCATCAGCCCAATCTTTGTCAGTGCCCGAAGCCTTTGGCATTATGTATGAGATCATTCACTGAATGGTTTAAAAACTGGTTTTTGTCAGTTTTCAGTGGCACTTAGCATCAGCACATCCCATTGGTATCAACACTTTGGGATTCAGGTCTTAAATGAAAATGAAAAGAAACAGTCTCTCAAGTTTCCTTATTTGAAGTGTAAAATTTTTAAGATCAAAGCCAACCTATTCTGTGTGAACTCCTCTACAGCATTTTGGCTCGGGAATGCAAAAGCAGGATTATTATTTTATTTTTTTAAGTATCTCGGCTGGATTTCTGCGCTTCTCCTACAAGTGGCTTTTACTGCAGAACAGCCTGATCTCTTCTCTGGCACCTTTTCTCTAAAGCTTCATCAAGCGCTGTCATTCACAGCCTGGATTGATTCAGAACTTTGCCTGTGGAGGTGTGGGAGTGGCAGGAGAGGCATCCCCAGGGACTGTGGGGACCTCCAGCCATCCTGGTGGGCTGTGTGACAGACACCCAGCACACAGTGACACACACAGGGCAGGGTGGGGGGACGTGTGCTCCCCAGGCTGTGCTGAAACATCAGCTCAGAAACACTGCTTGGGTCCCATTTTGCACGTGCATTCTCTCTAAGACAGCCTGATAAGATTTTCATCTTATCAGGAGATGCTTGGTATAGCCAATGCAAATTACATACTCATCTTCCTGCAGCAACAGAAGGAGAAAATAACAGAATAAGGGATTGGGTGTTTGTTTACTTTGGCTTCTAGTGCAAAGTGTAAGTGGCTACCATAGCAATGTGAAGCAGATTTTAATATTTCTCGTCATTTAGCAGATAATCAACAATGGCAAACATTGCTGCTTCACATGTAAGGCAGCATGGGGAGCAGATGAAAGCGGGAGTTGGAGATATCTTCGGTGATGACAGTGGAAAAGCCTGATGTAAACATCCAGTGAGATGCTCCAAATCACTCGAGCCTTACTTAGGTAAGAGCTTCTCAGTCCCTGCAGAGCAGGGATGTGGCTCAGAGGCCAGAGCTGCAAGTCTGAATGCGGGAGTGAAGTCAAAAATACCCAGCACAAATCAGATCACAAGCCTCTCATTCAGGGTTCCTGGGCTGAGTGCGAGTGGCAGGGAACAACACAAGATGGCTCTGCTGAAGGCTGCAGTGGCACTGCCACGTTATTCACATGAGCTGCTCGCAGAATTTCTTGTCTCCTTTCCACCTTTTATCCTTGGGAATAATGTTCTTATGGAATCTTTTCTTTCATAAATGTTCATCATTATCTAAATTGCTTTTTGTCTTTCAGTTATCACTGCCTCTTCTTGTAGGCGGTGTTCAGAGGAACTTCTTCCAGGGAGAGAAAAATGATGAGTAACCCTTTGCTTGCCTTTCCATCTTCTCTTGATTTTAATAAGACATGAAAGGCAAAAAATCTGAGACATCTGTTGTTTCTTTCAGCCATTTCCACAGAGACATTAGATAGCATTTCAAGCACTCAACTGACAAAACAACTCACCTTGTGAGAACACTCTGATTTATTAGATTGTTTTACTGCGCTAGTTTTGTACAACGTAGGAAATTACTTTCTTCTCTGATACTCCCTCCATTTTTTTGCATAAAAGCTGTGTTTTCACATAGTTTTAGGGTGTTTTATTTTACTTATTGTATATTTATTGTATTTTTATTATATATGAGTAATGATATGCTTGATATTTGGAATGTGAAGGAAGTCAGTTAAAAGTAATGCCATTAAGCCAGCACATAACTGACTGATCAGACCCAGAGATGTGGCTAATGCCTAATTTGTCATCTATTTTAATTACAAAATATTATTGCAGAAAAAGAATACGAATCAAAAGCACTGGCAGAGTGAGGATATCATATCATACTTCTGATGATAGAAACAGTATATACTCTCATCCAAGGAATTTTTTTTGTCAAAATGGGGTGAACTGAGAATAATTTTTAAATCAAGATGGTTACTGGGAACCAGCATGACAAGCAGGATTTTTACCCTCAATGTCACTCTTAGGAGGTATTGTATGACCTGCTTCGATGGAGAAGACACACCGGAGTGTCCTGTTAACCAAAAGTCTGAGAGGGAGCAATCCCTTGTGGCTATACTGTATTCCTTTCTCACTGTCTGTGATTCTTGGTTTCAAACTCTGGTGGGAACCTGCAGCTTTTTGAAAGGCCATTTAATGCTGAGAAGGCACAGAGCAAACCCCAGCTCCAGCTGACCCATGGCTCGGCCTCACACAAATGAGTTGTCCTGCATGGGCTCCAACAGCAGGGAGTTCTCCTAAATTTTAACATTTTGGGCCAAGTTTAGTACCAGTAAAACTCCACCAAGAGCAGTTTTTTATCCTTCCTGAGCAGCCCTTTATAAGCTTCTCAGACTTTCCTGTTCAAGATTCATTACACAAATTATTTATCTCTGTTAATAGCACAGCCAGGAACGGTGCTTGTGTGAGCTGGAAGAGCTGGCCTGTGGCACTGCAAATCAAAGTGCTCAAACCAAAATCAAGTGTTGCAAAGGATGTATTTCTCTGCTACCTGATGATGTACAGTTGGGCAAGTGGCAGAAAATTTGTGTGATATTTTTATGGAAATAAATTTGCTTACTCCTTAGTCCCTTTACTTCTGCATTGTTGAAGGACTCCCAGAAATGCTGGTTAAGCTGGTGAGAATCTTTATGGCAACCTTGAAGTTTGTCCCTAAATTCTTACAAAGAACCCAATTTTCTGCTGGCATGAACTTATAGAGTTCCACAGCACACAATAACGCCATGGTGATTTTTATCAGCAAAATACCTGGCATAATTATCTTAGTGTAGTAAGTGTGGTCAAGTGGTGTAATGTAATCCAACACCAGCTAAAGAATGCATGTGACAGCTTTGTTTTGCAAGAAGGGAGTAGAAAGGCTTGTTGGAAGGAGAGCCCAAATGCCTTTTAATTCAGGGAACTAGCATCTGACCCTAATTATGTGGAAAAATGGAGGTAGTGCAAGCACCAGAAAAGGGACAAGTCTGCAACAGGAACAAAAGCATCAACTGCTGTTGAGCTGTATGCAAAGTTCAACTGAGAGGGAGAGAGAGACAGACAAAGTGGCTCCAGTTGCACATAAGTACTAGATGGAAAGTGTGTTGAGGAAGCAGGGCAATGGGTTATTTTTCATAAGCTGCAAAATTGCTTAATAAAACTGAATTGACTTGCCCTTTCTGTAGAAATTAATTATGACGGCAACTTTGCAGAGCAGCATAATAAAGATGTAGGCAAAATAACAGTGGCATTGAATTCAAAAGCTATGCATAATGAATGGTCTATTAAGATGCTTATGATCAGTACCAAAAGACCTTGACTGTTGTATAGTAATGTATTTAAGTTCCTAACTAACTGATTTTGTTCTTTAGTTTGACATGATGTTAGCTGTTTATCAAAGAACAAGGTACGAAATAGCACTGCAGGCTCCAGGAATAACTTACCAAGGAATAAGTTTTTGTATTCAGTGACACTTCATCAGCTTGCAGTGTGGTGGTTCCCTAAGATTTCTCCCCTCATAGACATTTGTCTACATCAAAATCAGATTATGTCCATTTTTCACCATGAAATGATGAGCACAGAGATAATTGATCCTATATGGCTAAGGTGGGGGGGTTTTTTTGTTTGTTTTTCCTTTTTTTTTTCTTCTTTTTTTAATAGATCATCCCTTCCTCCTAGGGGAAAAAAACCACAAACCAACAACACTTTTTTTGCTATTGTCATTTACCATCACATAACACTTAGTTGTTTAAGGATTCCTATACATTCTCTCTTCTTCTTTGCTCCGGCAGCCCAGTTATCCAAATTGCTGCAGAACAAAGCAAAGAACCCCAGAGGAGCACATAAAAGCCACTGCAACAGCAGCCTCCCCAGCAGTACTGGTGAAACAGGGTCCCTCACTTCAGGAAAGGGGTCTGGAAAGTGACTCAATTTCTAACTCTCCAAAAGCGTGGTATTTGTCTCTGACAGGTTGGAGGCATGGCAGATCTCACTAGTGAGCTATTTGTTGTCTCTAAATAGGTGTCCATGCAGGCGTTGGCAGATGCTCACACCTCAGTGGGTGAAATCCACCACCTGTCTGTGCTTGAAGATAGAGGAGGCACCCATTTCAACCAAATTATATGAGGTGAGCATCCATAAAGTACGATGAACTGCTAGGAAGGGTGAATAGATTTAATTTGCTTAGTTATATTTTACAGTTGCAAATTTAATATCCAGGATTGTCAATTACGGTACAATTAGAGCATTTAAAAATGCCATGATAATTACTTCATCTTCCTCTGATTTATCCCCCAATCAATTTGTGCCTTTTTGCTGTGCAGAGAGACAGACATGTTTGCCATCCTAGATGGAGATGACTAGCAAAGATCATGCTAGTGTCTCTAATCAAATGGTTAAAGTTTCTCAAATGAATCTGTATTATCGGAGTTTTTTTATCTTTAATCATACTTATACTCCAGTCTGAATGTGTGCTGATTAGTTAGTTCCCGTCCTAGGGAGACAAGAAGTGCTTATATTTACCCTGATATATTAAGCCGGTCATTATTCAGCACTGATTGGTTTGATGGAAAAATATACATTACCGCAGCAAGACAAGCTGCTTAGTCTTATTCATCGTGTTAATTAGATGTTCAAAAAACTATTGCCAATTCTTTTTTTTTTTTTTTTTTTCCCAGCTTATTGATAGTTGTTTATCTGTGGAGTGATTATGTAGTTTATTTTATCTTGTCCCCCCACTTCTCATAAAATCTGTTCTGAAAGTAGCAAACATATGGCTGCAGCCGTGCCCTGAGGGAATGCTCAGCCTGCAGTCACGGCTCTTTCCACCAGGTAGCTCTCCTCAACAGGAGGGTGATGAATCCCCAGGAGTCAATTCAAGCTTTGCAGGGACTGATGGATTGCACTGCTTCCCAAGGGAACGCCTTTCTCTCCCAGCCAGAGGGGCCCACTGCTCCCTCCCTTGCTCTTTGTCGTTGGAGATGTTGGGGGTTTATTCATGTGGCAAAGGTAAATCCATTAGAAGGTTCGAGTAAATTTTATCCCAAAATGAGGAATGGGAATGTGCACATTTTAGATAGATAGATAGACAGATTGATAAACAAGCACATCAAATCCCTGACTCTTGTACCAATTTGATAGGGAACCAAAAATCTTTACTTCTGTATGCCCAGTTATGAGTGTTGTTATGTTAAATAGCTAACTCATGAGAAAAAAAAAATCTAAGGATTTATAGATAAAGTTCACACTTTACCGTCTCTAGGTGGTCCCAGGACAAAATAGTTCATACACATGATAATTATTTCAAATTTTATTACTCAAAATTTCAAAATTCAAAATTCAAAAATTCTGTTATACTGTGAATTTCTAGGTCTTCACTCTAGATCCTATGAATTTAGGAGTTATGTGACTAATCACTGCAACCTGCTCCAGTTTGTCATTCTGTGATATTTTCAACTTGCCAAGTCCATCATTTGACTGTTCATCAAAGTCCCATCCAAGAGGTGAACCATGAAAAAAGTTGAAAAAATGATATGCAAGCAGGTACAACAGCCTGAGTTACACACACATGTTGGAAACTGATCATTTGCATCAGGTTCAAGCATAAGTCAGAATAACAGGAGGTGTCCAACACCTCACTAAGACCTATCCCAAATTAAGAACTTACAGTACTTTTTATTTTCTTTCTTTTTTTTTTCCTGTAATTATTCTACTTTAAATGATTGATGGCTCCTGTGTAATTGAGAACACCAGACAGGTTCTCATCCATTGCAGCTCTGAGTTGGTGGAATCTAGAGCTATGATGAATCCATCTGAATTTTGGTTTCCCAAAGGACATTGATTATTAGTAATAGAGTTAACTTTTCAGCTATCTCCTAATTTTGAAAAATATTAGCAACAATTGATTAATATATTATTAGTAGTATTACTATTACTACTACTATAATAATAATAAATAATACTATTGCAGTGACAACCACCCTATTCTTGCAATCAACATGGTCTGAAACAAGGATATCCTTGTTTTAAATGTTGACCTTTCAAGGTATTTTAAGTGGATGTAAATGTATGTGAATAAAAACAAAAAGAAAAATTATGAAGCCCTAACATAGAAATTATGGAAGTGAATTATTTAGATGTGAACATATTGCTTTAACTTGAGTAAATAAATAAATAAGATAATGGAAGAATTGACTTGCTGTCTTTGCAGATATCAAAGGGATTTTATGCCCTGTTCTGGCTGCATACAACAGACAGAACATTGTTGGAGGATGAAAATGTCCGGTGCCTTGGCACTGTGCAGGGATAAGCAACCCCACAATGGCTCTTTTGCAAATCCTGCTATTACACTGCATAAAGGAAATTGGCTTGGAAATGAAAGAGAATGATATCGGCAGTGGGAAGAGGGACTTGGAATGAGACCTGTGGCTGAAGGGAAGCCAACAAGGCAGCCCAAGAGAGGACACTAAAAAGTAAAACACTGGCAAAACTGCTCTGACTTAAATTGGGGGCTATTCAAAACCAAGGTCATCCCAGAACTCCAAGGACCTAAACAGGACCTCTGTGTTCCTTCAAATGGAGGCATTTGTTGATACGTGGCTTTATTTGTAGCTTTTATGTTCAGCTTCTGGTTACAGACACAGATTCTGGTTGACTCTTTTCCACTAGGCTGAAAAGCCCTCAAGTATTGAAACTGCCAAAACCAAATAATTTGTTTCCTTTTTGCTCAATTAAAAAGATCGAGGGTTTGAAGTCTCTCATTGCAAAGCACTCTCCTCAAACCTTAGGCCATTTTTTTTTTCTCTTGTGCTTGCCCTGTAAATTTTTTGTACCAATTTTTGAAGAACTGGACACAGAAAATTTATTTTGGTCTTGTCAGTGTTACAGAAGAAACTTTTTACCCTGCTGTCAGCATACCCCCATTCTTTTGCTGCAGTACCTTACTGACAGCACTTACATAATTACTTGCACTTTGCCTCCCACTTCTTCTACAGAGCTTTCGTTTTCCAAGGTCGTTTCCCATTCTTTGCATATGACTAGGAGCACGAATTCATAACTTTGCATTTGGTACAGTTAAAGATGTTTTGTGCTGACTAGTTCAAAATAAGCTGACTAGCTTATGAACTTGCCTCCTTTGCCTTCATGGGGCATACCAAGCTTCTCAGACGTCAGCACAGCTCACATGGTTCTTATGGCTTCTTTCCAGGATGTTACACGTGACATTAACTACCTGTAGGACAGAAAGTTCTGAAAAGCATCAATATAGAGCCTCTTCATGTTTTAAAGGTTTACTGGATAAAAATGGGAAAACTAGAGGATACTGTATGGGGGGAGGGAGGCAGGAGGACTGTGCAACTGTTTGTAGGAGGGTCTCTTTCCTTTCACTCGCTGGTATTTCTAACTAATGTTGCCACATCTGTGTGTTCTGACCTGCCTGCCACAGGGATTGATGGGTGTTTGCCAAAGAAGGAGGGAGGGAGGGAGGTGTATGAACTGTACCTTTGCCCATGCCAGCTTGCAGATAGCTGCTGCTCAGCTGACTGCTGCTGGAGCTCAGCAAAATGTATAAACAGAAACAAACTCTGCATTGCACTTACTGTCCAGCCTTGGGGTAAGCTGGGTAAGGTAACCATTTTAATACAGAGATAATCACTGGATCCCTGCCTTTTTCAGAAAGGGATCATCAGAGAACAGCAGAGAGAAGTGTGTTCTTCTGAGGTGAACACAGCAGGTCTCTGTCAAAGCCCTCTGCCCTACTGTTGTTCCAAAGTTTCCTTAAAGTGCTGGTCACCGGCATGCAGTTGTTTCCTTGGATCCTCACAAACAGTAATGCAACCTTCCAGGGTTTTTTTTAAACCTTTTAGCTGTCTTCATATCAAGACACTCAAACAACTGTTTATGCCCCCACTACTCCTCTGGGCAAAGGATCCTCAGCGGAAAGCTGTGCTATGCAGGCTGTGCAAAAGGGCATATTAAAAATGCAGCAACACACCAGCAGCTGCGTGAGGAGTGAAGCAGGAGGGCTCAATCCCAGCCCATGGGGGACTGACACTGTGGGAGACCCTGCCTGGGGTCTGCAGCGGGACCTGGACAGGCTGGAACGATGGGCCAAGAGCAGCAGCACGAGGTTCAACAAGGCCAAGAGCAGAGTCCTGCACTTTGGCCACACCAATCCCTGCAGCAGCACACGCTGGGGAAGAGTGGCTGGAAAGCAGCCCAGAAAATGGACCTGGGGGTGCTGGCCAACAGCCAAGAAGGCATCCTGGTCTGTATCAGGAATAGTGCGGCAGCAGGACCAGGAAAGTGATTCTTCGGCACTGCTGAGGCCACACCTTGAGTGCTGTGTCCAGTTCTGGGCCCCTCAAATCAGGAAGGACACGGAGGTGCTGGAGCGAGGCCAGGGAAGGGTAACAAAGCTGGTGGAGGGTCTGGAGCACACGTCCTTGAGGAGAAGTTGAGGGAGCTGGGGGTGTCCAGCCTGGAGGATGCTCTGGGGAGACCTCACTCTGCAATTCCCTGAAAAGATGTTGGAGGTAGATGGGGGACCAAGTTCTGCTCCCAGGAAACTAGCGACAGGACAAGGGGGCACAGTCTTAAGGCAGGGAAAGTTTAGGCTGGACATTAGGACGAATTTCTCCACAGAAGGGGTCATTAGACATTGGAATGGGCTGCCCAGGGATGTGGC
>VYZR01108590.1:20834-34349 GCA_013400675.1 Oxylabes madagascariensis | reverse complement strand
AGAATTATTCTGAGTTTGCAAGTGATTTGGGGTGAAAAGTATGACCTCACTATCAGTATGCTGTTGTGAAGTAAAGAATTTTTTCTCAGCAAATGTCTATAAAATTATTTTATGACTGGAATAATAGGAGTTTACAGAATCTATCCAAATCAAGTTTTACAGTGTGGCTGGCACAGGATTTACTGGGAATGGGAGGTTAACAAGTGCATAAAAATTGCCTTAGTGGCCCAGCCTTAGTCTCTGTATCTTCCATATTTATACAGACTTCATTTTTACTGTACTTGAATGAGTGATCTCACACCTTTCAGTGATGGACATTATTGGTTTAGTGCCATTGATTCTCCTTAGATTGAATGTGAATATCCAGCTTTAATGATTTAGACAAACCTAGGGTTTGTGCCCCTATTTGTGGCGTGATTGCATCTGGAGGCAAAAAGCACTGATCAGAGCTGCTGTTGGCCTCTTGCAGGGGACTTGGAAGAATATGCTCTAGCTCAGGTGTCCTCACTGCACCTGGGCTGGCTGCAGTAAGAGGCAGTGGGTTTGCATGTTCAGGAAGGATTATCTTGTGTTTAACACACAGACACATAAGAGAGGAGAGATTTCTGTTTTAAAATAGCAGAGCACCTTAGGGTACATGTCGTGGGTTTCTATATATTCCCTGGATTTGCTGGAAGGAGCACACATGGGAGCTCTTTGCCAACATGTAGTTTTACACGTCTCCCAGTGAACTCGCGTTCCCGCACACAGCCTCATGCTTGGGGACTGCGGAGAGAGTTGTGATATTTTCTGGGAGATTTGGATTGGATTAGATTTCTCAAGTCATATGAGGGCCTTGCTAGGCCACATTATAAATATGGCTTATAAACTGTCATTGAAAAATGTTGAATCTACTGCCTCCTACCCTTCTCTTTTTAGAAGTGTGTCTTGAAGGTGTTTCTCAGTGCAGTCTGTAGAGTGTTTGGGGGGACGGTAAGAACGCAAAATGTTTATCAAGTGTGGGAAAGGGATAGATGAGCTGTGTTTTGAAATCCTCGAGCAATTTCCCTATGTAGAGGGGCACTGTTACATAAGCTGAGAATTTACAGGTCTTGGAAGGCTTAAAAAGCAACATTTACAGCCTACAAGGGAGGGAGGGACAGTTATTGTGGCAGTGTAAAAACATTGTGAGCCCAAGGGTTGGATGATGGCCTTTCCATGAGGGTGTGCTCCTGTCTGTAAGAGCAAGACAGACAGTCTTGAGGGCGCTCTTTGCCTCCCAGGAACTGAAGTCCTCAAAGCAAGCTGCTAATGTTAACATGGTATAATCATCACTCTGTTTATAAAAACAGCAAATGCTGACCAAACGGTAAATTTTCTGTCATTTAACCAGACAGACTTTTTTTCTCTTTCTCTAACTGTTGGGTTACTACCACATTAGCCGTTACTGCTTGACATCAAATTTAATAGCATAGTTTGTATTTTTAACTATCTCTCATTATGATGCCTCTTTATCCTCTCCTTTCCTCATAGAAAACACGACAGAGAAGTTTAAGAAATTCTCTCAGAATTACCCCATTTCTTTTCTGAGAAAGTATGTATTATTTTTAGTACTATTTAAACTCTTTTTCCCCTTCTTTTCTTATTTTTAAGAGACATATTGCCGCTCCTTCACCCTTTCCCAGCTGTCTGTAGTATTTAAAAAAAAAATAGTTCAAGAGGACATTGCAGACTTGTTAAATCTGAATTTTGGCAAAAATTTTTAAACTTTTGCTATAACACTTCAAAGTTAGAAGGAACTAGAGTTTGAAAATTGATGCAGATATAAGATGGCATATTTAATGACAGATTTATCTATAGAAACCTGTTAAGATGCAGATTATCCCCCTGGGGAGGGGAGATCAAAACTGCCAATCTATAAAATATACTTGTTAGGGAAAGGCATGGAATCTATCTCTGCGAGCACTTTGATTGCAGGGGACAGTGTAGCAGCATGTGGCATCATAACCTAAGAGCAGACAAATCAGCTTGATGACTTTCAAAGCCAAGAATACTGCTGGAGGCAAGGGTACTCCAGTCTAGAAGAAATTAAAACATATAGAGACTGTTATTAATTCCAGATCTATTTTTGTGTAGTCAAATCTGTATGCAAATCCTTAGCATCTCATTTTGGCAGATTAATCTAAAAGTGAAGAGCAGTATGTGAAGGGAATGTAATGATAAAACACCAGAGATGAGCAATATTGCAAGGGAAAAGATGTAAGCTGTGTACTTGATGTGAGGGGCCCTTTGTGAAGAGAAGGAAATAATTTTGCTATTGGTTTATTTTATTACTTTATGAGGAAACAACACTCTTCTTTCTCTTCTTCCTTCACATCTTTCCCCCCAAATTAAGGTGTTCTTTCAGAATAGGAATGTACAACCCAGCATTGAGTTTCAAATATGTCTCCTGTAGTTTAACATTCTGGAGGTAATAATCCAAATAACTATGATTTTTATTTTTCAAAATACTAATCTGATGTCTCATTCTAGACATTATGCTGGGAGTGAAAATAACTGTATGTTAAAAAAAATATCAAATTGCAAAACAAATAGTAGAAAAGATTGTTTTGTCTGTGTGGCTGATGACCACTAGAAATGTGAAGGCTGCTCAACAGTGTAGAGACAAATAACAGATTGTGAGATCAGACACAGGAGCAGTCTTTGCTTTGCAGTGCCTGTTCTTGTGTGTGCACTTCACATGTGCTGTGATGGGCAGGGTGTGGCATAGTGTGATGGAAAGTTTGGAGAGACTGCATGTCATCCCAGCTATCCCTTCATCTGTGAGCATCTCTGAGCTGGGAGGTTGGGCTGCCGTCCCTCTGTAGGTGCCCAGTACAGGCTGATGCTTGCAGAGATGCACCCAAGTAACAGCATCATTTCTCCTTGCCGCTGCAGTTGAAGGAAAGACTCTAAAACAGATACATCTGTCGTTTCTGCTTTGGATTCCTGGCCCCACTCCAGTTTTTTGGAGTGATCAAAGGGTACTTCTATGTCAACAAGTAGCTCAGCCCAGTAGAGGCAATCAGCAGGTAAAACCCTGGCACTAAGTTCTCTCTGTTTACTCCACGTACCCTTCATATTTCTTGCTTTGGACTAGGTTTGTTCTGTCCTCTGCCTCAAATGTTCCCAGTACTCAGACGGTCCAAAGCCAAAAGACCAGTTATTATTTCACACCCTTATGCTGCCAGTAGGAACTGGAGCACATGTGGTGCACATCTGGAGCACAGCTTCTGGTTTAACTTGAATGCACACCAGTCTCAACCTACAGCCTAAAATGACATGGGGGAGGTTGGAAGAGTTGCTTCAAAATCGCAATATGGTTCTGAACCAAAATGCTGCCCTCAGCCTAGCTGGAGGCTGGCAAAATGAAGATTCCCCAGCACAGAACTTGGGGAATGAAAGGGAAAAAAAACAACCTTATGGACTGGACCATAGCTCAGCCAGCAGGAATGTAATTCACTGTGCTGCTGTCCTGGATGAAATAGGGTATGCCCTTATCCACTATCACTACGTGCTATTAAAACTGTAATATAAATAGTTTGTCTGTCAGTATGAGTGAAACTGATGTGTGGCCACTGACATGCCCCAGTTCTGCCCAGACCTCATGGCAAGATGAAGGTGAGGTGCAGCTTGCAAGCGTTATTTCTGATTCTGTCTTCCCATGGGCCCAGCATCATGACAGAGGGGGACTGGGAACTGTGGCAGTGCTGCAGTGACACCATGTCCCCAGAAGGGTGGAGCACATTCAAAGACATGTTTGCACAGGTAAGATTACAGACTGAAGAAGTTTTCCATGTTTACATAGTGAAATTTCCCATTTAAAACAAAACAAGAAGAGGATGATTGGGCATTAAACATTTCTTTACTGTGTTGAGATAAACAGCTGGTTTGCAGCATCTACTTGGGTCAGACTCTCTTCTGAGCTTTTCTAAGGTGCTTTACACCATGCTTTCCTGACCACTATTGAAAAGTAAATGGTAGGGCTGTTTCTGGTCACTGTGGAGGAACCTTCCAACCTAAGTTTACAACTAAACGAGGAGATGTTCTCTCTGTAATACAAACTAAGTACAGAATTTCTTTCAAGTGTATAGATAAGCACAGTTGCACAGGCTTGAACTGTGCTTTCTAACTGGCAGTGGTATCCACTGTCATGCTCCTGGTAGGGCAGAGCTTCTCTCTGACCTCTTCTTTCTCATGCAAGCCCACCTCCTCTTCTTTTAAACCATGTCACACATGGAATGTTGCTAGGAACAGGAAGGGGTTTTATTTTTTGTGTCTTGATGAAGGCTGAGTGCGCAGTTATGCATAAACAGATACATTTTAAACTTCTTTTTGGCCCATAGAATTAGCTCTACAAAGTAAGTGTAGGGGGGATGTGTATTGATGCTCCTCTGTGTTTCTGTATGTTTGACAAATGGGGCGGCTTTTTCCCTTGTAACCAGATTAGAGAAGTGCAGTGGAATGTAAGCAGAAGCGGTGGTATGTAATGTAATTATTATCTGCAAATGAACTCTAGAATTGGTCATTTTCTTGCACCTGATCTTGGTCCTGGCTTTACTTATGTGAAAAAATGTAACCTGTATAAATTCTTTTATAGGAGGAGTAACAAATACTGCACAGTATCAAAATAGACTCATGGTCTATGATCCTAAGCAGGTGAGTATCTGTGTTATATATGTTCTGTTTTGCTTCAAACAGATCTCTTGGCAAATACAGACAAAGATTTCGTAAGGCTAAAAGCGCTGACCATTTGAATTAGTGATGTTTTAAATTCACTTTGTTGTACTGATGTGTGAGTTTAACAGAGTAATGGAGACCCTGACAACTTACTATGTTTTTTATACCTGTAGGAATTAGAAACATCTGAAATTAAATTTAAATACAGAAATGTGCTTTAAATCCCCAGTATTTATCAGTATTTATTTTGCTTGTTCTTTTTTTTTTGTAATCCAGCAGCCCTGGGCAATGTATACTCAAAGTCAGTGTTCCAAAACCGCTCCTTGTCATTGGCATTTCTGTTTTGAATTGCATATATGGGCCTTTTGTTTCCCGAATACTTTGAGAACTGTACTACCTGGCTGTGACTTACTCTGCTGACTGCAAGGGTGCCTATCATTTCATTACCCAAGCACCTAAAATATCTTTTAGGGATTATTTCATACATTATGTATGTGTTTTGATTAGGTTAGCACAGCTCAGTAACCATTTCAAAGGGTTAGGACATGGTTATGCCCTCTTGCTTGTATTAGGAATTAAAAGTCCTAAGCTTGCAATCAGAGTTGCATAGCCTGATTTACACCCACGTGGAAGAGTATTGACTTTTCTGATTGTAGGATAGGGGCTTTGATTGCTGTATTTGGAACAAAATTGTGCCAGGAGATACTCCTATGTGGTTCCCACTGACTTTTTAAAGCATAGCACACACGAGGCCTGAAGCAGAAAGCCCGAGATGACACACCTGCCTCATTCTTTTCGACGTGCAGTTTCATCATTGACTACAAATGCTGACTGTCCTAAATCCAAGTAGCAATTACAGGCAGCAATCTTACTTGGCTTGTGAGGGAAACACGTATTTGGATACCATGTCTCTACTGTATACCTTTCACTTGGATTCTTCACGTGCTGATGTGAAAGTTGCACCCCAAAATACTGGTGCTGGGGCTGCCTCAGCGTACCGTGCTGACAGCAAGGAACCTGGCCTGGCGCGTGAAGAGTTACAGAGCAATTGTGCACTTGCATTCTTCAAACGATGTCTGCTTCGTGTTTGTACACACAAGCTCTTTTTAAAAATTCTGCTGGCATATTGTTTACGGTGGGTACTGGAAACCATCACATCTGCTTGCATCTCGCACGGAATCTCAATAGCTCTATCAGGGAGCCCCAGCGCCTGCTCCTGCGCGAGGCCTTTGTGGCGAGTCGATAATGCCTGCCATCTGCCACCGAGCACACAGCTACCTGCCAACAAGCCGGCTGGGCTGACCTCTGCTTCCCCACCACTGATTAGTATTCACACACCGCCTTATTAGAAATGACCCTGCCAGGCCCCTCTGTTTCGCTGCCTTTGCAGTGCTTTGAGGCTCACCTGGCAGGCACTGCAGTGGAGGAAGCTAAAGATATAATCAGGGGATGCAGGCAGGCTTTGCAAAGCAGATGGTGTCTATAGTCTGGTGTTAAGAGACTGGACTACTAATGCAAACATTAATGCCTAATATTCAACTATTACACATTGAAATGTATAGCTATATATTGTAGAGGTTAAAAGGCAGAAGGCTTAGAGGCTCTGGAGTTGCTGCACATGTATCACAAAAAATTTCCTCACAGATTCTTAACTTCCTCTACTTATATTAATCTTATCCGTTGCCAGGTGGTTTGATTTGGTAGGCATAGCAGGAGCAATTGTTTTCTCAGGTATAAAATATTCTGCTTTATTACCTTGTCTTCCATGTCTTCCTGCCTCTCCCCTAAACAGGTAAAATTCTTGAATATTGTTAATTAGTAAGAAAAATATGCAAAAGGTTGTAACTTTGTAAGTTGCCACAAATAAAGTGTTGACATTAAACCAAATGAATCATTTGAGAAGATTCTTTAGGAAGTTATTTTTCCTGTTGCTTTATTCCCCAAGGATAAGATCAAATAAGCTTCTGAACAACGAAAGGCAGAAGAATCTCTCTTCTCTCATAACAGAGCTCATTGGTACAGATAATTTTAGCACTGTATACAAAGGAGACATTTAATAGTCTGGTTTAAGGACAATTTGCTACTGAGTTATAAAAAAAAATAAAAGACCTTTGAAACCTGATGAGCTAGACAAAAAAAAATAGAGCAAGAAATGCCATTAAATTAATGAACTTAAACGTGAGAAATGTAAACCATGTGTTGAAAGTCTACTATCCTTATTCAGTGTTACAATCAACACACACGTCTAGCATATGAACAGAGCCAGTGCATGCACTTGTGATTCCTGATCAAGGGTAAGAAGAAACCAGTACTGTGCTGCTGTTCATTGCACTACCACTATAGGTGTGTCTGTGAGCCGTGCTTAGACAAGTGCTCTCTCTCCAGAATAAGTGGTTAAGCCGTAGCCCGATGCTGCAGAGGAGAGTGTATCACTCCATGGCCGCTGTCCAAAGGAAGCTGTACGTGTTAGGTGGGAATGACCTCGACTACAACAACGATCGGATCCTGGTCCGTCACATAGACTCCTACAGCATAGATGCCGACCAGTGGACCCGTTGCAGCTTCAACATGCTGACAGGTGAGCATTGTACAAAGGGGGAACTCACTACTGCTGAACTGAACATCTTTCCCCTTTAGATGCCTTTAGTATGTGGAACTCCATGACTTTGCTACAAATGCTTCCAATTTAGGGACCACCGTTAGCCAAGGGGACACTTTCATTACAGTTCTGGCATTCATTCAATGGTTTACAAAACATTTGTTTTAGCACGTTGTACATTAAATTTTGAAGAAGGTGCAGATAAATTTCATTTCATTAAGCAGTCAAAAATAATTTGTCATAATATTACCAGTATTGTTTTTCAGTTCTCAGAAAGCTTGCCTGTGGTATTGGTATAGCTCCCTGTTAAAGTGTACGAGAGATTGGTATGTCTTTACCATGTAACATCATTTTGTAGTGGTTTCTGCTGGCATTATAGGGCAAAGCTTTCACTGAAATCTGTTAACTCTCACTTATTTCTAAACAGTATCTTAATAAATTAACCAAAAGGATGTGTCCTTGTTGGAATTCCATCAAGTCCGAAATGAATTGAGCACTTAGTTAACTACAGGATCTGTAAAGTTCTTCTTGTCTTATTAGGAAAAACTGTTATAGCTGGAACTTGCAGAACACTGCAGCTCACTGTCCCTGCTACCCAGTTCACCAAAGTCCACCTCCACCTGATACAATTCCCAGATGTAGTATCCCCTTGAATCCCAGGGAGAGACACAGAATCCTACAATGATTTGGGTTGGAAGGCACCTTTAAGATCATCTAGTTCCAACCCCCTGCCATGGGCAGGGGCACCTCCCACTAGACCCAGGTTGTTCAAAGCCCCATCCAATCTTGAGCACTCCTGGGTTTGGGCATCTACAACTTCTCTGGGCAGCCTCGCCACCCTCACAGTAAAGATTTTCTTCCTAATATCTAATGTAAACATACTCACTTCCAGCTTGAAGCCAATGCCCCATGTCCTGTCACTACATGCCCTTTTAAAAAGTCCCTCTCCAGCTTTCTGATAGGCTCTCTGCTGGTAGTGGAAGGCCACAATTAGGTCATGCTGAAGCATTCTCTTTTTCGGGCTGAATAGACTCCAGTTCTCTCAGCCTTTCATCATAGGAGAGGTGCTCCATCTCTCTAATCAATTTGGTGGCCTCCTCTGGACTTGCTCCAACAGGTCACTATCCTTCCTGTAAGGAGGTCCCCAGAGCTGAACACAGCACTCCAGGTAGGGTCTCACCAGAGTGGAGTAGAGAGGCAGAATCACCTCCCTGAACCAAGTTTCCAGACAGGCATGTGACACATTCTTAGAGAAGCACCAACGATAGGGTTGCTTAGTTTCCTAGTCAGGACATCAGAGTACTTGATGGACACTAGGGAGAGAATCATAGGTTAAAAGAAATTACGCATGGTCAAACAGAACTAGTTTTTCATGTGTCTTTTGCTCCCTGGTTAATTATTTTATTATGTGGAGGAACTGACAGCCTTTGAGAAGGATGTCATCTGATTTGCAACTGCAAAACCCTGGCACCGCAGGCGCCCTCCTCATTGTGGAGCTGGCCCTGTCCCACTAAATGCTGTGAGGCAGCCTCCTCTCCACTGCCTCCGGGTTGTTTCCACAACCTGCGCCTTAAGAAGCTATCTAAGCCTTTCTTTCTGTCAGTACAGCTGGCAGTATATGTGCCTGGTGAACTGTGCAGTGCAGATTTTTAGGGCTGTATTTTTCCTTCAAAACTTCCAAACTTGTTGGGAGACCGTTGCTATGGGGATGAACTTGCACAGCAGCTCCTGTGATTTTCACCCTACTTGTACCTGGAGGAGCGGGGCTGAACAGGTGTGGGCAGCACATGAGGGGCACTCAGCCTCTGTGGCTGCTTGGTTGCTCGTGTCTGATGGAGGCTGAGGGGCAGGTGGGGACCTTGCCTTTCACCTGTGACACACGTGAGGAGGGAGCAGATGGTCCCCAGCACAGCCACATCAATGCTTATCTGGGCTTATAGCTCATCTGGGCAGCACCAGGTGGGGCTCTTGCAGAGAGCAAGGAGCTGCCCTTACTCCTCACCTTCACTCCGCCATGTTGGGAATTCTGAAACAGTCAAGTTACTGCCAGGGGTGTTTGCATCCCATTACAGCACTTGGTGTTAAAAGGGTTAATTCAACACTGAAAGTGGTTTCTATTTCCTTCTTTGCTTTAGGTCAAAATGAGTCTGGAGTTGCTGTCCACAATGGTAGAATATATTTAGTTGGTGGCTATTCGATTTGGACAAATGAGCCTTTGGCATGTATCCAGGTGAGCGATTTAGGTTTCTTTTAAAGTCTTTTCCAGTAATTTTGCTAGTATAAGTTTTGCACAGTAGTTATTAAAAAAGGAAAGTACATGTGAAGTGGAGAGATTAAGGGTATTTCTTATGCAGCCACTGAACCTGCATAAACAGAGAGGAAATACTGTAGAGATTATAAGTATTTTCAGACGAGCCAATGGATGCAATTCCTCTTAAGATATTCCAGTAAACCAGGGTTGAATTGTCTTCCTTTGGCAAGGTTTGAATAAAATATTGTGTATATATTCACAGGTTACACAATCAAGTTCAAAATTAAAAGGGTTGCAGAAATGGATGATGGGGCTAAGAATTTTTCAAGCCCATACTGGGATTTTTATTTTCTTTCCAAGTTGTGTTTCTGAAGGGCAGCTGAGTTAATGAGTTGTTCATTGACCAAGTGAAGCCAGCCTGCAACCTGCCCTACTGCTTGCTGCTTTAAAGCTTCAGTGGAAGTTTTTTGATCCCTGCTCTAGGCAATAGGTTGTCCAGCAAACTCTTCTGCTCTCCCGTCTTTTATAAAAGTAGCTCACCCGCAGATCCATGGCTTTCAGGTATTTTGGTACATTAGGAATTCTTATCTTTCTGCATGTTTCTGAGTGAAGCAGTTCTGCATCACAGCCACTGCTTTGTGACCAGCTGGGCAGTTAAAGACAGAAACTCTTGTTTATATCTCAGTTTCTGCACTTTTGCTGATAAACAACATTTTTATTAGCTTCCAGCTTTCTGGATTTTAGAATTTCACCTCCAAACTTTCCCATAAGGCTAGAAGTTAGGCTTAGCATAAGAAAGGAGTATATTATGTTGCCAAGCTGCTTATATTATGGTCTTATATTGAACACTTAGTAGCATGAATTTGTAAAGAGTAAGATAATGTAAGATAAACAGTTAAAAACATGTTCTGGTCATTAGTATTATTGTGTTTTAGGAAGTTGTTGGATACCATACCAAAAATTCATTGGAAAAAGTCATTCAGGCTGGCTTGGATATAGCTGACATATAATGCTTAGATGGAGTAATAGCACAGTATAAAGGTAGCAGCTGTGCTCCACCAGTGGGCTCGATTATAATCAACAGGTACTTCACAGTATTGCACCTGGGTTTAAATACGGCTTAGTGACAAGCAAAAATAATCCTGGGATCTTGCTTTCTTAAATGGACATTTGTCCACATCCCCAGACTGGTGGTGAACTGGCAGCCTGCCTGACACAGTCCCCACATAAAAGGGAAAAGAAAATAATGAGTGATTTGGCAGAGCTATGTGTGCTGTCCCTTCTCAGCTGTTGGCAGTGTGCCTGGCTTTAACCAGCTAAACTAGCCCTTTTATCTTCCAATTGAAAAAAAATAAGGTTGCTCTCTCCTGTGGAAGAAAAAATTGCACTTTTTTCAAATATCTTTCCTTACTTTAAGTCAGTCATTTATTTGGCATTCCCATCTTCCATAGAGCTTCTGTGCCTCCTAAATACCATGGAGCTGGCAAACGATTTGTGCTCTGTGCTGACAGGAGCCCTTTTGCGCAGAGTAATCCACCTGCATGGCTGCACATTCTCCTGCCAGGAAGCAGGATCCAATATCATTGGTCCCAAGAGCCTGAGCTCTCAGGTTTTGGGTTGGGTGATGAGAACAGCAAATGGATCACCAGATCCATAATCTAAAAATTATCTGAAACTCCCTTTCTACTGGGATTAATAGTAAATACATGAGGTGGGTGCCAGCAAATTTGCTTCAGCTTTCTTCTGTGATCCCAAAAATATTTTGTATGCTTTGCCATGCAGGTGCTGGATGTAAGCAAGGAGGGGAAGGAAGAGGTATTCTATGGGCCTACGCTCCCCTTTGCTTCCAATGGAATAGCAGCCTGCTTTCTTCCAGCTCCTTATTTCACATGCCCCAACCTTCAGACTCTGCAAGTGCCTCACCACAGGATCGGCACGATGTGACACATTCCTTGCGCTTCACAGAATCAGAAGTGGAGGGGGAAAACATCAAACCCTGTGTACAGAAGGGTTTCTCTGGGTCAGTGAGAAGAATCAATCCACTTGCGCTGCTGCTTTACCATCACACATTTGTCTTAAAGTCAGATCACAGCAGGCAGGAAGGAAGGTACAAAGCCTGCGTGCGGTTCCTCTCCTCGGCCTCAGACGTAGAAGCAGATCCATGAGAGCGCTGTGCATTTCTGCTGGTGACTATTTGCTATGTGTCTTCTTATTTCCTTATGCAACTTTGTCAGGCATTGTGGATGCTCTCAGCTCTTCCTGGGCTGCTGCTCTTTGGAGTCTGCACATTCAGTTGTTCACCAGTGGCGCTTTCAAAGACTATAAAAAAGCTCTGTTTATGTTGACAAAGATGATATAATACTGTGCTAATTATGCAACTTACTCAATACCTTTGGCAAAAAGAATAACAAATGTGTTGACTTCCAATTCCAAACTCCATCGTTTACAGTTTCTCATTTAATAATACTTCATTTGAAATTTAAATACTTCAAAAGAGATTAAAACAAAAATAAAAAACAAACAAGCCCTATAGGATATGAGGAACAGATAAAAATTGTCTTGGCTGAAAGGCAAAGAAAATGAAGCCTCATGGTTAAACTCAAGTCTGAACTGAATGTGTTTGTCTGAGAATATAAAGAATGTTTGGGATGTCATTTACCAAGGTCTACTACCAAATAAATGTTACCTTCTGTCATATGATCAATTCTTCCTGACAGCTGCAGTCTTTTAATGGTGGAGATCAGCCTCTTTACTGTATAATTAAAATGTGCCATTTACTTAATACTTTTAATATCCAGTTTGCAAGGGGTCACCACATTTACAATTATCAATGAACAGTCTCATTTTGTCCAACATATGGTCCCACAAATCACTGGTCTCCAGAGGCAGAACAGGTGTAGAACAATGTCAATATTTATTTATTTATTCTTTCAGTTTATATAGTGTGTCTCCATTCCACTCTCCAGGCATATGCCAGCTCACAGCAAATACTCTAACCTGGTGTATTTTGGCTTTGCTTGGCTACTGCACCCCTGTCTCTTATCTCTGTGTTTTATTTACATATTGAACAAAAATGTCAACGTTTGTAAATATTAACCAAGCATGTAATTAAATCTTTCTCTATTTCTGATTTATGGATACTCTGCACTTCTGTGCCTTACCTACTGATCAGCTCCCTGCCACTGTGCTGCTTGAGCAGACCTATCAAATTGCTGCTGATGCTCCTGCCAATGCGACATGTGGAATGTGGTGCAGCAGTAGCCCATGCCTGCTGGACAGGAACAGGTTTGACTTTGTCCAGTGAGCAGCACTTCCTAATCAAAACTATCTTTTAACTTTTAAGGGTCTGATTACAGGGAGGTAACTTTATTATCATTTCTGTTTCCCGCTGGGCAGTGTACTGGTGGAACATCACCTTTCCTTTTCCATACTTATCAGGTTAGAATGTTTTATGGTTGGGTTGGGGTTTTTTTTTGGTGTTTTGTTTTTTTTTTTTTTTTTTACTGGGCTTTCTCACTTTTATTGCCTCGAGCAGAGCTGCAGCTGCACAGTCTTTGCCTGGCACACTGGCTCAAGTTGCTAACACCATCTCCCCTCTGTGCACCAAGCATGCCTGTATCTAGGCAGGACATTCCTCTATGCTGCGTGGGAGCTGGATAGGCTGTACATCAAGACATATTTTAATTTCTTGTTTTAATTTGTTTGATGTCCTGGAAATCTGCATGCAAGGGACAGCTCTCTGAACAGTCCATTTACAGAAATTGTTTTCCTGTGTGGGCTGCAGGCCCAAGCCAGGCAAGTATTCAAACTTTGGCTTAGGTGTGGCTTCCAGGGACACAAACAGAGTACACGTCTCATTTTCAAGAGGAGGGTGGCTAAAATAATCAACATGTGTGCAGGGGCTTTGAGTCTCATCCCGGAGTTACCACACCAGGTGAGTGATCTGCTTTTGTTTTGGGGGCAGAAC
>VYZR01108583.1:10751-22687 GCA_013400675.1 Oxylabes madagascariensis | reverse complement strand
TTTTTTTTTTTTTGGTGGGATTTCACGATGCGTCCTTTTTAAAACCAGTCTGTAGATTAGTATAATTTATTTTGGGAAAGTTGAGATGTTTATTTTTAAGCACAGAAAATACAGAGGTACCATAAAATTAACCTGGATCTTGTTTTGATGCATATGTGTGAATTTGTAATTGCTAATTAGTTTGTTCTAGTGGTTGCCTAGGGACAACTGGACAGGACTTGGTTACAAAGTACAGGAGATGATTCCAGCAAGTAATATGTGCATATAAATATTTTCTGGATCAAATGTGCTAATTTTACTGAGCTAGAGAAAATTACATGCTAAAACAATCTATAGTCTATCAGTAAACACAGTTGACAGTCTGCTTTACACAGTGTGAGTTTTTTTCTTTTTTCCCTCTTTTAATTTTTTTTCTTTTTATAGGTGTTGCTGGTTGTCACAAGTCATAGGGTTAAAATCCAGGGATTTTTTGCAAATTGCAGGGCTGAATTGCCCTGAGCTCACTCCTGGTAAGGTCCTGAGCTCTCTGCTGCCTTGTGAGGATATGGCACTCTAGGTGTCAGGGCAGTTGTCCTTGTGCTGTGAACTCTGACAGCCTGGCAGCTCTGCCAGAGGGGCACAGTACAGATTTGTCATCAGGAACACTTGGAAAATGCATGTCATGCCACAGAGAACATTTCGTTGCTGTCCCTTCATCCACAAAGCCAGTAAAACGGAGAGGGAACTGGTGCTGCCTCAGGGAAAGGCTGTGCTACTAAAACAACAGTATTGAATTCAGTGAATAATGAAATCAAATTAGCCAACACCAATAACATCTAACCTGGGCAGTAGAAATCTGTCTGACCTGGCCCAGGGAATATCTGAAAGGAAATATCCCTTCCACTGTTGTCTGTGAGGAGCTTTCCTTTTCTCTGCCGCCTGCACACCCACCCTGCTCAGCTGCTTCTCTGAGTGAGACCCTGGTGGCAGAAGGAAGTTACCAAGGAAGCTCAGACAGGTTAAATTTTACTCCCATGTCAATTCTGACCTGGCATCAATAAGTATGATTAACTTCTATTGACCTGAGTTTCCAGAAAGAAGCCTCACACGAGCTGCTAAATTGATCTCCTGCCATCATAGGAGGAAATATGGTCCCAAGAGTACAGGGGTCACTTGCCTCGCTGCTGAACACACAACTAAACCTAGATGTGGGAATTAATTCTAAATAAGATGCTTCTGTGGCAAGGTTTGACAAATAAACACCTATTAGTATATAAAGCATCACTGACTGAAGACGGATCGACTGGCAGCAGTGGTGCACAGGCATTGGTAAAATAAAGTTTCTTCAGATCTGCTCCTAGAACTCAGGCTCAAACTCACGTGTACCAGCCCTTGTTGTGAGGGGTCCCTAAAAGTCAGGTTCCAAGTATGCCCCTAAGGAGCTTCCCAATTCCCAAATCCCAGGTATGTGAAGGATTGAGGTTTTGAGTTAAATCTGATTTATCCCCATCTTCCCTGCCATGAATATGCAAAAATCTGTGGACTTCAATGCCAGGGAAGATGATGTATGAAAGTGAGCTACTTTGGCCCAAATATTTTTATCCTGAGCACACGCTCCTGCTCATCTCTACTCAGCTCCAGGAACGGGATTTTCCAGCACCAGAAGTCATACCTGGAACTAGAAGAATTCAGGGTTCAGCAGAGGGGTACATCACATACTCCAAAAACCTGTGGATATGGCACTTGAGGACGTTTTAATGCTAAACATGGTGGTGACTGTTGGATCTGATGACCTTAAAGGTCCTTTCCAACCTTAACAACCCTGTGATTCTGTGATTGTGTCTAGACTTTATGAGAAAACATGTTTTTAATAAGCTTTCTGGCTTCCTGCGGAAAGCCCCTTGCACTCTCAGGTTTTTAAGTTTTCACAACTTTGACCACAGAGATTCTTGAAACTTTTTTATATTGAATGGAAGTGGCTCAGCCCCTGAATTGCCCTCAGCTGAATGGGTGCAGCTCCCAGGGAAATTATCACTGAAGCGGAGGATACAGGCTGTTGTGTCTTTTCTTTTCCATGCCATTACAAAGAACATGCTTATTCAGCCTTTTAACAGACTGGCTATTTCTACTTATTCAGCTTTTGCCATGTTCCTCATTATTTACAGATTCCTTTTTCTCTTGAATTGCTTTTCCTCAAGATACTGGTTAAAATTCATGTGGTTTCAGCATTACCACGTTTTTCATTAAAGCCTTATCAGTATTACCAATGTCTGCTTTTTTAATATTTTCTTATATTAAATAAATTTCTGTGACTGTAGCTCTTTCAAACTATCTTCCTTTTTTCAATGCCAGCAGTTCACAACACTCTATTGCTGCCAATAGAACTCAAAATTCCCATCTTTAAAAATGAGGTAGACTGCAGGAGGAAATCTTTATTATTTGAATTATGGAAGATTTGGATGTTTCCTATTTTTCAGAGTGGTGTCTGGCTCACTCAAAGGGGATGCAGGAAGAGAGAGACCTTGAAAACTCTTCCATCAACTGCTTTGATAACTTGGGGCTTTTTTGCCCAGACATATTTTGGGATTCCCATTCTGCTTTCAATTCACACTGTCCCTTAATCCAAATAATCTTCCAAGTGTGGACAAGCCCCTCACTCCTCTAAAGTGAAGCTGTTGGTGAACAGGAGCGCTGGGAGCGTTTCCAAGGTCACTTGGCACGGAACTGTCAGGACACTGCTGTGGCTCTGAAAGGCTGTGCAGGCATGGGGGCTGGGAATTCCAGCTTGGAGGGACACGAAGCACCGAGCTAGAGATGCTGGAGCCCTCACTAAACAAATGGGTTTGGTTTTGAAACTCCCTGGCAAGGAGTCACGGACTAAAAAGAGCTTCCCATGGCAGAGTTGGACAACTTGCCCAAACACGTTGGGACTGAGTGACTGCTTTGGCTACTGCATGATTTGGAGGAGGAGGGAAGAGGCCTTTGTCTCTGCCTACGTACAATGGGTGATGGATTGACTGCTGACAATCAGTATTTCTGCTGCAACGTGCCACATTTNAAGAGGCCTTTGTCTCTGCCTACGTACAATGGGTGATGGATTGACTGCTGACAATCAGTATTTCTGCTGCAACGTGCCACATTTCCTTTGCAATATCTCTACATCTCGAGATTTTTTGGTTTTCCATTTTGCCCTTGTATCACCATTAAGGTTTCCCAAATCTGCTGCAGTGACAAGGTTTGCTGGGATCAGTTTTCCAAGTGGATTGTGTTTCTCCACAGGAGGGAAGCAGTTGGGTTTATTATAGGTGGAGCTGATGGTTACACCTATGCCTGAGACAGTTGCCCAATACTTTCCACTGTAAACCCCCTGCTTAATTACTTTAACATTGCAAAACTTTGCCAACAAGGCAAAATTTCCGTGCCACCTCCTTTAGAAGGTAACTGCTCTCTTCCCTCATTGCCAATGCAGAAGGGAGACAAATATAGAGTTAAATTCTTCTCCCTGTCCAGTTTTGGGGTTTTATGGTGTTAGATTGCTAGAGAACAGCCCCTATTAACAAAGGAAGAAATTGTCAATTATCCTCATTTTTGCTAAGCATGGAAATCTAGCTGAAATGCTTACAAACTAGCCTGGAGAAGGATGCCCGTGCCTTCAATTAAGACCAGAAAAAGCTACAAAAATTCAATATATCTTGGTCATCTAATCAGTGGATTTGTCTTGCCATGGTCCTTTTGGAGAACTCTTCCAGATCAGCTGCTTAGTCATGACAAAGGCCTGCACTGTCAGAAAATAGTAATTTAAACTCCTGATTACTTTCTGTTTGTAGGGCTTTGCTTAAAAGCTGCAGCAGAAATATATCTGTGCTTCATGGTGAGGCTATAATGTTCAGCAATCCAAGAGGGGTGGCTGAATTGGGGCTTACAGGGGAAAAAACGGTTCTGGACAAATCAGGAAAACCTTATAAACACATTCAGAGTGATACAAATTATACAAAGATTTGTACTCCCTAAAGATTAGTCCAACAGTTTTGGGTAAATGTAGGGGTGAAACAACATATGGGTACGGTAAGAGTGGATGGAGAAGGACCAACAGACATCCTTGGAGGCAGCTGTACCCACCCCAAAACACTCCTCAATCCCAACGCGTGTGAGAAATTCCCTGTGGGGATTTCATTAAATGTTTACACTTGTGCCAGAGCAAGGAGCATTATCACTGTTAATTCGTGTCTCGTACATTGTCAGCATGTGGCTGATGGCCAAGAGCTGTCAGCCCATTTAGGGGTGAGTAATACTCCAGGATCAACAGTGTGCCAGCAAAAGTATTTGGGGATGGCAGGAGGGAACTCTGCAGCAAAGGAGTGGTTCAGATTTTGTGATGATTTTTCCCACTGCCCTTGCAGCCATTCCCCTTGTTAAAGAACATCTGTATCCACCTCTGATGAATTAGTTTGTGCTGCAGAATTAATCTGCTCATCCCTATATTTGCTTTGCTCTGAGTGCTGAGTCAATGGTAAGAGAAGATAATTTTGAGGATAAGTATTTTTGTGTCTCATCTCCCTCCTTCACTCCCAACAATTTCGTACTCATACATGGCTCTGTGGACCATTTCTCTAGGGTTTTGAGGTGTCCACTGAGCTGCTCCAAGTGACACGACACGGAGGATGCCAATGGGATGAAGGAATCCATAATCACAGGGATGCTGGCCTGCAAGTTATATAACCCTACAAATCTGCTTGATTTTATATTAGCCCTCATCAAGTTACAGCATGTACAAGTAAATATCCAGCTGAAGACCCCCGACCCGACAGAACATCTGGAAACTGATTAAGCCAGCAGGTATTAGGCATCTACTTGTATTTCAGGAGAATGTATTTCATTGCACTGGTACAGCGAGGCAGGCTGCACTCTGAAATCAGCTGCTAGCTCAAGCATCCCACAAATCACACAGGTTAGAGCAGCCACAAGGCAGTCATTCCTGCCGGGAGGAGCCCAAAAACCTCTGGGAATGCGCCCGGTGAGGGGTCCCCGCGCCGCGGAGGCTGCCGGTACCGCTCATTTGCATAACCCCGCCCTCATCTGCATATTCGCTGCGCCATTGGCCAGCGGTCTCCCCAGCGGTGGCGCGGCCCGGGGCGGTCAGGCTCGGCGCCTCATTAGCATTCGCCCCGCCTCCCGGCGGGGGACTGGGGAGCTGATTCGTCGCCTTGGCAACGGCGGGGCGCGGCCGCGCTCTGCGATTGGCGGAGGCGCCTGTCAATCCGCCGCGGCCAGGGCCGCACTTCCGCCTCGGTGTCCGCGGTGCCGTCGCTGGAGCCGGTGCAGGTAACGCCGCGGGCCGGGCCCGGGGCCGCTGCTGCCCGCTCCGCTCCGCTCCCCGCTCCGCTCTCCTGGGCTCTCCGCTCCCCTGGCCGGCCCCAGCGCCCCCACAGCCCCGTTCGGGCCCGCCTCGGGCGTCCCGTCCTCAGCGGGCCGCGGGCCGCGCTGTCAGTGCGGCGGGGGCGGGCAGGGGAGCGGCCGCTCCAGCTCTTCTCCCGTCCCGGCGGCCGAGGGGGCCGTGAGCCGCCCGGGTGTCCCGGGGCGCTGCGGGCCGTGGGCAGCGGTGCGGTGCGGTGCTGAGCCCGTGTCCGGTGCTGTGGTCCTGCCGGTGCTGAGCCCTGCCCGGGGCCGTGATCCCCCCGGGGCCGTGATTCCCCTCATGCCGAGCCGTCCCCGCTGCCCCGATCCCACCCCGGGCAGACCCCGTTCCCCCGCGCCCATCGGGCTCTGGCAGCGGGCGCTGAAGGACGTTGCTGTGCGGGTCAGTGCGGCTCCCTCAGCCCCGGCGTTGGGATTTTCCCGGTTTTGCCGTGTTTTCCCCTTCGCTTCTGCAGCTGGGTGGTTAAAGCAAAGGAGTCCACGGCGCCCGGCTCCCCGGAGGAATGTGCTGGGCTCGGTTTCAGCACAGCGCAGGAGCCTCAAGGGGCCTTTTAGGTCACAGCTGAAGCGCAGCGAGCAGTTGGGGTTTATTTGGGGTTGGCTGTTTTTTAAGTTCTATTTTTCGGTTACCTACCCGATGTTTCTCTTACAGAGAAGGAGACAAGCAAGATGGGAAAAATAGCAGGAAAAAAGGCTTTTTTTTAAATAACATGCCACCAGAACTTCTGCATGGTAATACAGGTACAAGATGCCTTTTATTTAATTTGGTTATTGGTCATGCTTGTACTCTCTGTATGTTTGGATTCAGGACTCCTTTTGGAGGAAGTTTGTCACTGTGCAGCACTTGCAGGCCAGAATTTCAAATGCAGGTTCAAAAATCGCCTCTTGGCTTTTATGTGTGCCATAACCTTGTGTTTCCTTTCAGAAGTACCTGCCAAAACGTGTTGAGTGTAAGCAGATATTTCTTCCATTTACTGTGAATTTTCTCAGCTAAATTGCACAGCTTTCACTGAGATCCCAGGAAAAGTAAAAGGAAACATGGATCTGCAGTGTTGCTTTGCCCCAGTCTTCCCGTAGTGTTTCCTTTTCTAAATCTTTGCATGCAGGGGAAAATAAATTTGATCATTCCAACTTAACCTTCAGAAGTTCTACAAATCCACATTCATGTTGCTGTCTGGGGGTAGCCACATGTGTTATCATTGTAACAAACTTTACTCCAGCATGCTGAGGGACTTGTAAAACCTCAGGGCAATTTCTGGAAGCAGTGACTTGGGTCACTTCCAAACACGAAGCGCTGTGCCGTGGGATGGGAGTCGGAGAACTGGCTAAACTAGCATGGAAGCAAGAAATTCTGAGTGCTGATTTTCCCCCTGAGTAACCCCTTGGGTTTTCAGTTACAGTAAACACAGCTTTTTCTTAAAATAGTTGTCGAGGCATACACATGTTTGACCACATGACAGAAAGCTGAGGGCAGTCTGGGGTCGAATCAGGAGAGATTCTTGCTGTTGCTTTCCTGAACCACCAGCACCTCATGATGAACTTGTAACTTCAGGAAGTCCTCAAAAGGAAACGCTGAAGTGTCTGCTGTCCAGGAAAAAAATACAGTATTTTTCTTTCAGAACTGGCTCTTCAGCCATGCCAAAATAATCTTAGAAACAGAAGGCAAAAGTTTGAGATAGAAAATGGTGATTAGACAACGTGCCTACAAGTAGTTAAGGACTAGATGGGATAAAAGTTTCAGTTGCTGCAATATTGAAAAGCAGTGTGGTTATTAGTTATTTGTTCGTTGACATCTTTTGGTAACTGATCAGAGAAGATCGTTTCCACTCTTGGGTAACCATCTTTAAGTCACTTTTAATACTATTACTGCTTTCCATGATAGGTACTTGCTGGCAGATCTTACGACTGAAACTGGTATTTCTGTAGTCTTTCTTCTTGTGAATTCTACTGTGTGAACTTCACATATGCTGACCTAGAACAGAGGTGGAAATCTTTGCTTTCTGTTATCTTAGTATTGGCTGGAAAACGTCCCAATCAGGCTTTTTTTGCTTTGATAAGACTGTATTTTTAAATCACTGTTTGTAGTGCCAGTCAGATGATTTTTTTCTTTTTTTTTGGCTGTTGTTTGAAAGCAAGATTAGCCTGCAAGTACGCTGAATTTTTAAGCAGATAATTTATTAGCTTTGGTATTTGAAGTAGCTTGTCCTTGAACAAATGCAGTGTTACATCATGCTGTTCGTATCTAGGCCTTCTGTTTGCAAGGTGCCATTTTTCTGGTCCTTCACTCAGCATCATTTTTGTCACCTGCTTCATGGAGATACAAGAAATGTCTGTGTTTGACACTGGTACGATGTTGTGAAATGCTTCGTGTTTAGTCTCTTCTTTGTGAAGTAATTAAAATGTTTGGTCCTTAAAATTCTTGGAAGAAATGCACAAAATGAGGCGTGCAAAGAATAAGTGTTAAATATGGAGTGCTCAAGAACTTGAATGTTGTGGCTGAGCGTGTAAATATGTAGCTGATCACATGGGCATCTTCTCCAAGCTGAATAAATTGGAAAGTGAGAGCGTGGAATAAGTTGGTCACCCTGTGTTTGCCCACTTTGGAGATAGGGGACTTTGAGGTTTTTCCTGTTGCAAAAAAATAGAGGTTATGCTTTATAGCAGATCTTTAATGGGTTTTATTATTTTATGGAATAGACCACAACAGAACTTGGAATTCAAGAATTCATTATCTCAATCCTTGCATGTTAATAATTACTGTGCAGACGAATGTATGATGATGTAATTATTTGCTTTGTATCCTTAAAGGCTTGTAAAAGCAAGTTGCAGGACAGCAAGAAGCAATTAGAATGTGTCAAATGTGGCTTACCATAACTTTCAGTTATACTCTTTAAAAATGTATTGTTGATTCAGTGCACAAAGATAATGTCTTAATTTTCAGGATCAATAAGTTACAAGAATAGACTAAGCTTACTTAAACTTGATTTTTTTTTCTTTCCTTAAATACAGTTACAATTGGAAATTCATTTGCTGGTCTAGACAGATCATTTAGATTAATTCAGTATGTTTTATTATGCACATAATTTAATGAGACAGGTTTGTAGTACATTTCAGCAGCTCTCCATTCAGAAAATGCAGAGGCTGCAGAGTGTTGTCTTCCTGGACTTGTTTATCCATCTGGTGGGAGGGAGGGTGCACAAAAGGTGAATTGTCCCTGCAGCTGCAGAGCTGGACCTTTTAGTCTTGGCCCTCTTGGTTTTGTAGTCCCAAACTTGAACTGTCTTTGCTCTGTTGGACGTGTGGCTGTGCTTGATGTTAGACCAAATTTGTGGTGTTCCTGCTCCAGTCCAGCTCCTTTGCTCAATTTTGGATGAGATAAAGGCTCTTGGGATGCTGTGAACCTCTGGGGTATTGCAAAGTTTGCATGCTTAGGGTATTTGTCAAGAAACGTGTTTTCATGACTGCATAAATAACTTCATTATATTTTTACTAGCGTTATTTTTATACTTCTGAGTAAATTTTTTTTAGGGCTCCCAAAAGAATCTGTTAGTAGGTCTCACTGTGTTTTGATTCTAGTGATAGTGGAGGTTGAAGGTGGTAAAGTGTGTGAATTCTGAGGTGTCTGTGGTTCACATCACTCTTGTTCAGCTCCCTAACTCGCTAACCAGCTCCTCTGCTCCCTTCAACATGTCAGGGCAATCGAGTGAGGATGAGAATCCCTTAAATAACTCCCAGTGATGAAACTTGTGTGTGTTAAGGCTGCAGAGAAATTCTCTCACCAGCCTGTTCATAAGGGGCTCTTCAGCAGCGTGTGCTGCCTGAAAGGAGAACTTTTCCAGGAGAGCAGAACTGCCCCATGCAAGGGCTCTTTCTAGGTTTTGCACTAGAACAATGAAACTGTTGAGTGGTTGTTTAATAGTGGAACAGAAACGCTACCCATCCTCAGAGCTGTAAATAACTTTGTGTACGTGCTCTCCTTTTGTTTTAAACAAAGTGCTGTGCACATTTTGTTACCCAAGTGGGTTAATGTTACTGAGCAGATAGTTGGGTGGATTTTTTATTAAAACTGGGCTCTTAATGGAGATATTTGTCTTGTCTTGAGGAGTCAAAGTTACTTTTGTTTTATTTTTTTAATAACTTGACAACAGCAAAAGGAGTAGCAACCTTATACTGGAATCCAGTAGGTATTTACTATAAATGCAGCTTTAAAGGAAATTCAATCATAGCATAAACTCTGACTTCCTAAAGCTTTTGCAAATTTGTGGTATCATCTTAAAACCCCCCAAACGGTCTGTTAGCTATGCAGAAGCTCATGCTGTGGAATCTGTGTGTGTGAGGAGTTGGTGGTAGGCATAAAAATATGATTTCTTATACTGTAGGGCTTTGCAGTGAGTTAGTCACTGTCATCCTCCTGCTTTATTTGCAATATAATTGCTACCATAATTGTCTAAGAGTCTCTGTGAAAATTATTTGCAAAATACCTTGTGCAGAGTAAATGTAAACCTGCATCTGTGTGGAGAGAATGAGTCCGCAGAGACAAAGCTGCCTTTGAGGAGGAAGATCTATGAACATAGAACTATTTTTGCTGTTCTGGGGGTTTTCTCCAGTGATGTTTTATGCTGTAACTGTCTTCGTAAGCTTCAGTGATCAATTTGCAGGGGTGGTTGCATTATGATGAGAAATACCCATGCATCCTTAATTTTATCTTCAGAGAAGTGTTCCTAAATGATTAATTATGTATCTACTGACACTTGTGTGCAAAGCCACTGTGCTTGGAGTTATTGATTACCTCCCACCTTCTCTCTTAGAAGTAAGATAAAACAGATCCCCGGGAAACAACTGAGAAATAATTAGTTTTACAATACAGTGTTGAATGATTTATTTTTTTTAACAGTATGGCTAGAAGTGAGCTGATTGATCACTCCTGATCAAACCTGGCATTATGCATCATGCGTGGAAAGGTGTGCAGAACAGAATTTTGTCATTTTTTACAGTCATGGGCCATGAAATAGTTTCCAAGGGAAGGTTCCAGAGTCTGAAAAATGCTGTACCAGATGCTCTCAGGTGGCAAAATGCCTCAGATATTGAGGTAGTGTTAAGAAAGAAGAACATTTACAGAATTCTGTCTGAATTTCAATGAAGTGTTATGCATCAAAAAATATTAATCTGCTGGAATTAAGTTTCCTTGGTGTGTTTGTTAGTCAGATTTGAATGAAGTTCTGTGAGCCTGTATCCTTGGCTGTAGAACAGAATTTTTGGCTGAAGTGAAAGTAGGGAATAGCCACTGATTCCATAGATAATTGAGCACTATTCTGGGAGGATATTTTCTGTCCAGATTCATCTTTACAATTTTTTTGTCAAATAAATAATGCTTCTGGTAGCAGCACTGGAGCTTTGGGCTGAGGCAGTGATTAGTGTGGGGGACTATTACTGTCATTTGTTCTGATGCAGAGACAAGTTTTGTGGCCTTTACTCCTTTGAAAGCCAGACTTGTAGTGCTTCAGTTGTCTCTTATGTCTCTTAATTCCTGTGAAGCATCACCAAAAATTGGTATTTCTGAGAGAACAGAACATGGTTCTGCCTGCCATGAGTTGCTCAGCTCATTTGTTCAAAGCTAACCTTACAGATGATCAGTTTTTTGTCATCGTTTCAAGTGCTGGCACTGAGCTGTCCCCAGGCCATTTAATAACTCCCAACTACATAAAAGCCTGTGGTAGGGACTGCTGCAATCTCCAAAGAAATGGAAAAGTGACAGTGGCTGAGCTGATCCTCTTCACTCAGCCTCTCTGCACTTTATTTAACAGATTTGAGAAGGAAGTTGTCCTTCTCTTGCTGTGGTTGCAGAGAAAGCTTTATCTTGCCAAGACATCTGGCAGATGGTATTACATACAAACTTTGGAGTAAGAAACAAATCTCACTGGGTAAAGAAAATCCTCTCCTGGATTCTTCCGTCTGTGTGGCTGTTCTCTTGCTGAAGAGATTTTAAGTGTGTAACAGTTAATCTAAATTGCCAATTAAATTTGCTTCTTGGCTAATTTTTGTAGATGTTTTAGATCTAGTGTTGCTGGTAACCTAATTTCATGAGTCAATTAAGATTCATCCTTGCTGAAGCTTTCATTCAGAGATGAAACACTGCAGTTTGATGTTTTCAGGAGATGTGTATGAATTAAACACACATGAATATTTATCTTCAAGTTATTTATTTCTATCCCTTGAAGTACTACAGCTATGTTTTATTTCAGCTGGCAACTCAAGAGACGATGGGGCTGGCTCTTATTCCACCAGTTATGTTGTAGACGGGGGATTTTGCATTCTTCTTTTCCCCATTTCTTATTTTTGGTGTTATTATGAAGGATGTGGATGTTTGATCTTCTGTTGGCTCTTTGGGAATCTCTTTCTGGACAGAAGGTACATCCTGAACATGGGATGTCAAAGAATCTCAGAATGGTTCGCGTTGGAAGGGACCTTAAAGCTCATCCCATTCTACTCCCTGCCATGGCCATGGACACCTTCCACTATCCCAGGTTGCTCAGAATTTCAGT
>VYZR01108571.1:16038-44023 GCA_013400675.1 Oxylabes madagascariensis | reverse complement strand
GCAACCTGGGCTGGTGGAAGGTGTCCCTGGCCATGGAAGGTGTCCCTGGCCATGGAAGCTGTCCCTGCCCATGGCAGGGAATTTGGAACTAGATGATCCTTTAAGTCCCTTCCAACCCAAATCATTCTAGGATTCTATCCTTCAATGGCTACACCCCTTCAAGAAAAGAAGGGGTTCGGATAATAATATCATTTTATGTATTTCATGTAGGATTCATCAGACCAACTTTAGCCATCAAAGTGTTTGATTTTGACCATTCCAAAACAGAATGCACAAAATAAGTGGGATCATCTCTTTGCTTTTGTGTGCTTCTCTGATTGACTTCAGAGGAAATCTGCAAAAACAGCTGAAACCACCCTTTGGAATTGGAAAGTGAATACTGTCATATCCTTCAGGACACGGACACGGTAAATTGTCCATTTATTGTGATTTAACAATTTACTCTTCATCTTCCAAGACATAGTAATTTATCATGCACATGATCCCAGCTCACCCAAGCTATGTGCTCACTTTAATCATTCTCTAAAGACATGCCTTAAGTTGCTTATTCATATCTATTCAGACTTTATTTTCTCAAAGTGCATGGTCATATTCACCCACTTTGTTTCAGAAAGCCAACTAAATTTTGGCTAACACTCTACACATAAACTGAGACACACAAAAGTAGAAAAATGAGAGAAGTAATAGGTCTACAAGTTGTTTTTATTTCAAGCAAACCTTCCAAGTAAGAAACAATGCAAAGGTATAAAAGTAATAACATCTATATGTCCTCTTGGTGTAAAGTTGGAAGAAAGGCACTAAAGCTATCAAAAAAAATTTATAAATATTTGGAGTCACATGACATTTTTATTTGTTTTCAAACGGGAGCTGTGTGACTCAGGGATGGGAAGGACTGACCTTTCCCTTCTGTTCTCTCCAGCTTCAGTGCTGCCGCAGGCCCTAAGTGAAAATGAGTCTATTGGTCTCATCCAAACCTCGGCGCATATTAGCCCACATGACAAAACACCAGAGAATTTGGCATGATCAGCAGTTTCTGCTCAAGAGAGGCCCAGGACTGCAATAGCAGAGGTGTTAGAGATCAGAATTTGGGAACGCTGGTTGAGTTATGTGGGAAAGCAAAATACTTGGTCTCCGGCTTTCATTGGGACTGTATTCACTTGCACAAAATAAACACAGTATGAACAACACAAAAAAATATTTATATCACAGCAAATGATACTTATAAATAAGGCAAACAGCTCATTACCACCATTCACCCAAAGGTCACAGAGTGCTTTTAAAGCAGAAATTTAGCTGCACTGGTGAAGCAGTGTAACATCGTTCTTATTTTACAGATGGAAAAACTGAGGCACACAGACACCTTCCTATCCAAGACCGCACAGGAAATCTGTGGCAAGACCAGCAAAGGCTCCTGATCACAGGAGTCTGCATGTGTAGGGGTTCGGGGAGGACAACTGAGCTCCCTTGCACTCAGATGCCTGTGGCAAGAGCTGAAGAGCACACCAGCAAAGGTCAGTGTATCCATTCTCCAAGCCACAAAGTTCCAGTCTGAAAAGAAATATAAATGCAATGACACTTTTCTGAGATTTTTTCTTTTTCAAATATAAATTGTTCCTTGGCACCAAGAGTAATTTTTACATCAAAAATAGTTATGTATTGCCTACTGTTATTTACATAAGTCTGCGCTGTCTCTAATTTGGAAAGTTTAATAAAACTATAAAGAAAACCTGTAGACCACTTGATATCAGCCTGATGCTGTCCTCTTAGCACCATGTGATGGCAAACTGTTCTAGCTGAACTGGGTCAATGTCCTGTTAAGTCACTGTTTTCAGGTTACTGGTTTTTTTTCCCTGAACTGATATCCACATTATTTCCTCCTTACATCCTCTGAACTGTAAACTAAATTAAACATTATTCTGGATCCCAGGCTTTTGGCTCTAAATGCAGTTGCTTGGAGTAAAATCAACCACCCAGAAGAAACAATCTAGGTGAAGCAATGCTTGGGTACTGTGACAGAAGTGATTTGCATGGGAATGAAGCCAGAGGAAAATCAGTTGCTCTACAGCTGGGGATCTCCCTGATCCTTTCACAAGCCTCACAATAGATCACCACATGTGCACAGATTGTCACTCCTACAAACTATTCTCACTCTTCATTCCCAAGTGCTTGATCAAATGCTTTGGACTGCTTTTGGTGACTCCAGTCCTTTCCTCCACACCTTTCACTTTTGAAGGCTCTTCCCTAATTTGCTGTTTGCTCTCCAAAAAAAAAACCCCAACATCCCAAGTGAACTTCTCTGCACATTCCTCAATTAAATAGTATTACTTGGATGCTTGTCACCCAGTTTCCCTGCATTACAATGAGCCCCATTAAATGGGATTATGGCTGAGGACACTGCCATGCTCGATAAGCACCAACCTAGTGTTGGAAGCAGCAGGAGCTGCAGGACTTCTCAGGGCTTACAGATACCTCGACAGTCCTTGGCAAGAGGACCACCCACTGCAGGGAAGAAAGATGAGCTTTTTGTTAAAAATTGCACCGGACACCATATTTCAGTGTTGTCCCTCATGTGAGCTTTCAGCCTGTGAGGAACAAGCCGGGAAGCAAAAGGAAGTCACAGGGGACTTGGTGCAGCACACCTTAGGATGGATGTGCCCCACAGCACATCCAGCACCTCTGGTTTGCAGTGTGAAGCACCAGCAGAAAGTATTGGAGAGGCCTCCAGGAAGAAAGCAAACAAGAGAAGAGTCATGCTGTG
The DNA here is from genome assembly GCA_013400675.1 of Oxylabes madagascariensis. Classification (NCBI taxonomy): domain Eukaryota; kingdom Metazoa; phylum Chordata; class Aves; order Passeriformes; family Timaliidae; genus Oxylabes; species Oxylabes madagascariensis. Next base: position 41,265 of record VYZR01108571.1, on the reverse strand, counting down.
ATGACTTCTCCGGGCTGAGACATCTTGCTAGCATTTAAAGCCAAAATACAGTGGTAGTGTTAATGCTGCTTAGGTTAAATATCTCACCTTCTTCAGACAGCCCTGGGGGAGTGAAACTCAGTCTGAAATGAGAAAAGTTTCCCAAAGGTGAGTTCACAGATCACAAAATGCGGAGATGGAAAGAATCTATTCAATCACCTATCCCATCTCTCTGCCAGTTCAGAATTACTCCCCATGATGTTTTTAAACATAACTGCTTTTCTCATTAAAAAAAAAAAAAAAAGGAAAAAATGGGGGAGAAATACCTAAAAATGGTCTGTGAGCTTTTCTATGAAAAACTGTTTGATTCCTTAACTTAATTCTAGTGTCTCCTTTTGCTTTGTGCAGATGAGTTCAGCATGTGCCAGGATAAAGAGCGAACCAATAGTTTCTGGAGGGACTCTTCCATCATCTGCATCATCTGCAGCATCCGACAACTGGAAAAATCCTCCCAAAAACTCGGTTGCACCTGCATTTTCTTAACTGTGTTCAATTTCTCCTATCTTTGCATGAGACTGAGAAGTTGTTCTTTCATGATAGTATTCTGTGTGGTTATGGCCTAGCTAACCTGGAAAATGCTACCAAGTCCCCCCTGTTTCAAATACTACATGCAGAATGAGACACACCTTTGCTAAAATAATAGAAATAAGCCATGAGTAGAAAAAGTGGTTTGGATAGTACAGTTATGAAAGAAATCATTCTATTTCACTGTGGGGAAGAGAAGAATAGTGTTTTTCACCTCTAACTGAGGATTCCATGAGTCCAGCATATCTGTTTTTTTCCCAGCTTAATTTATGTCCATGTGTTGCAGAGTCTGGATCTGTTTTAAATGCCTGGTTTGACACTGCAGCCTGTTTCACCCCCAGCACAAGTTTCCTATTTCCCTCTGAGTCTAGATGTCCTGGGGCCCTTGCAGGGCTCCTTGATGATACATATATTTGGGACAACCCTGTCCATGCAAAAAAGTTCAGAAAACTGAAGACAATACATGTATAACTCAGAATATCCTTAACACAGGCAAATGGTAACCTGTGGGGGCAGCAAGGCTTCTCCCTGCTGTCTCTGACATTCATGCTGCAGTGGGAGGGGTACCAGCAAGACTCTGGGTTTGTATGGAGTCCACTTTGGGGCTCCTCAGCCCCTCCTACAGACACTATGGCCACTTTCAGACTGCTGAGATGTGAAACACTGGTATCAGTGTAACGTTAGAGCCAACAAAGTTGTATTTTATCCATTTAGAGTAACAAAAGTGAAGAACTACTCACTCTACTCATCTCTTGCATTCATCACCGTGAAATGGAAGAATGTGTACAGAGTCGTGCAACAAGCTGTCACATCAGCTTCAAAAGCAATGGCCCACACAAGCAAATTTTCCTACTGTACAGTCTTGTTATTTAAGATTATTTAATCAGAGGTGGCAGAAAGCAAGAGGTGGTTGTTGTTTGTTAGTTCTTTTTTCCCAAAGAAAGCAATTCAGTCATTTCCAGAACCTGCCTGAGTGTTGACAGCAGCGTCTACCCACAGATACAGGGTATAAATTGCTTAATTATGTGTGAAGATTATGGGAGCTATGTCAAGCCTGAGTCATCAGCAGTTATTTGAAAAGGTAAAACAAAAATGATTAGCAGATCGTTTTGAAAAGTGACTATTGTAGTTTTCCTTCGTGTGCATGTGCCTCCTGGCAGTACCGTGGCCACCTTCACTGGTGTGCAATGGCAGGGGCCAAACAAAACTCAGAGCTTGGACATTGCAATATTAACGGCCTTCCAAGGGACAATGCAAAGGAACAGAAAAAAAGCTGGAAAATATGATTTCTTGAAAAAAATTAAAATAACCCCAGCAAGTAAAGTCTTGGGGTTAAAGACTATTATTGCAGCACTAAGCATCTTTCCCTCATCTGGTTTTATGCAGGAAGCTTTCAGCATTTCCAGAACTGCCATTAGAAGGAGGAATGCCCAGTGATACTCCATTTTGTGTAGTCTCATGCTGCTGGCAAGTGTTGAGCCCATTATGTACCTGTTGGATGTCATGGCACAGTGCAAGCGGCACAGTCCTACTGCTAAGTTTAGTTTTGCACCACCTATAAGGCTCCTCTTCACGGGTGTAATTTTTGACTCCTTAGGAAAAGTAGGCGCTATACTGGTACTAGTGAAGGCAGAGTTGCACTTGAGGTATCACCAAAGTAACCGTGTGATTAAAAAAAGGAGGAACCCGCCCCTTGTCATAGCTGTAGATTTCCAGCGCTTTGGGGAGTGGAGCAAACATTGTATTGGGAAACAGCCTCCCCGCGGCGTTTGAGTTCCTGCAATTTCAATCCCTGCAGATAGCGTGGAAGTGGGTGGAAATTTAATAGCAACAAAAAATAGCGATAGTTAACTTAATTACTTTGACCTTCTGAAAAAGCTGTGGGGAAAACGCACAGGGAAGTTTCTTCCTTTTGTTTATTTATTTATTTTCCTTCCTTTCCCTCCTTTCCCCGCCTCCTCTCTCCCTTCCCCGCCTCTCCTGCCCCGCCCCATCCCATGCCCCCGCAGCCCGGCCCCGCCTCCCACCACTCGCCCTGCCCTCCGCAGCCCCCACGGCAGCATCACTTTTTCCGCTTTTAATTCCTCCCACCTTTGCGTTCCTCCTTCCCCGCGCCCGCCCCGCGCCCAGTTTCTCACCCTCTCTGCAGCCTCCCGCCACCCACGGCGGGGCCGTCGGGCCAGACCCNGGGCGGCATCTCTGCGCTGCCATCTCTGGGTGCCACAGCTCCTTCCCGCAGAGCGGCCGTGCGGGACCGCGGGCGGCAGACGCGGAGCCAGGCGCGGCACTAAAGGTCAAAGGGATGCTCCTTCGGGGAACTCCCTCTGTCCTGGGTATCTCTCCGTCCGATGTGCACGCTGCAGCAGGAGCCTTCAGACAAAGGGTCTGGAATTTAAAACTTTCACATTATGTCTGTGCAAAAGGGAGCATACTGATGAACTGGCAAAAAACCAAACTCTGACAACTCTTTCTTTCCTTTGCCTGTTTGATGGCACTGCCTTAACTCTGCTCGTTGCACACTTACCTTCTCTAATGAGCACAAACATGGCTAAAGAAGAAACCAGAACATTCCATGGTGTGGTGCAATTATAAAATCAGTTTTCCCAGGCAAGTTTTAGATGCTTTGTGTGACATTTTCTTAGCAAGTGCAAGTTTGCACATAACACAAACTTAGCAAACTGAATTGTCTGGAGAGGTTCAAAGTGGCAGTCACCCCTAAGCCATGGGATATTCAGCTTAAAATTGTAAAAAAACCTCAAGTTCTAGCTGTAGGGGCCCATCAGATATTGCACATTTAGTCTGGCATTGAATATTTGAAGTTGGCTGTGAAGGAAATACACTTTAATGTTTGACAAACAAGCAGCTGTGCTTCTTTGAAGCTGGTTAGAAATTTGGAAGGCTAAAGCAATCCCAGAGCAGGGATTCATGAGCGCACGTGTGCTGCTCAAAGGTGAACGACAGATGAAATGTGCTACAGAGATGCAGAAAGGTTACCTAAATGGTAGGACTGGTCAGAGCAAAACCAACACCTTCTGGAAAAAAGTGTTCTAGTCTTCTTTTCTGGTTTAAATCTCAAACTGTTCCAAGCAGCTACAATAAAATGCAGGGCACTTAGCATGAGATTTATTTAAGAAAAAAAAATCTATATGAAAAATCACTATTTTTTTTCTAATTTATTTTTTTCAGGGTTCAAATTTCATCCTAGATTTTGGAAACAAAATTCAAGTAGTTTCACACATGCCATGAAAAGGATGTATATGTACATTTTTGTTGCATTACTATGTAAGTTTTCTATTATCCTGGACTACTTTACCTCATTTGTTAACCTGAGCCTCATGCGTGGAGTACAATAGGAGGATACTTTTATCAGATGGAATTGTTGATACATTCATGCTCAGGGTTTCCTTGCTGGTTCAGTGTCTTATTCACTAGTTCCCTGCTGTAGCAAGCGTATCTTGTGTTTGAAGCCTTGCATGCTGATGGGAAACATCCTGATCCTTTAGATGCTCCTGTAGGAAGATCCAGCTGAAACAACAGTGTGTGCTCGAGTAAGGACTGCTCACGTGAGTAAGACTTTGAGTCATCCAAACCAAAAGGACTAGTAAGGAGGAGGCAGCTGTTTCATCAAATGCCTGGTAGCAGGAGATGTAAACACATAACCCGGGCAAAGAGGCTGATTTTGTGGATCATATGCACAGCAGTTGTGCTAAACTGGGTGGTGTCATTTGGAAAGTACAACAGAAAAGGTGCATACAGAGAGCTCTGAATCAAAGATGCTTTGGTGAAGGATGTTGGGGTGGGTATATGAAATCACAGAGGTGCAAGCAGTATTTGTTCTCCTTCTGAACCCAAAGTAGAATATCCTAGTATTAAAAACTGAGCTTTTTCAGGTGTGGCAGCAGTCTGTGTGACACTTGAGCTGGTGACAGAGTCACCACTGAGAGAGGGCAGCTACTTCTGGGCAGCAGGTCCCTTTGCACGTGTCAAAGGCCGGGAAGCAGAATGTAGGCTCTTCTCTCTGATGCTCTAATTTTCACCAGCTGCATAGCAAACACGAGGCACTGCAGAGAGCAGCTTGCACCCCGGCTCAAGGGCTGCTCACCCTGGTGGGGGACTGCCAGCCTGTCGAGGCCACAAGGCCGGGAGAGCTGTGAATCCCCACCCCAGGGGCATGTCGGATGCTCGCATCTTCTAGCACACTTCATCTCAATTAAGGCATGATGAAATGGGACCTTGAGCAGCAAGCATACCAAGGGGGAACTTGAGATAAATGTGCAGCTGCACAGATCTCCTGAAAGGGGGTGAGTTGCACATTTTGCAGTTAGGGTGAGCTAATTGTATGTGCACAGGCAGTTGCCACAGCTCAGCTGATGGGTGGTAACTTATTAAACCACAGTAATGTGAGCACTTTGAGTCATGAAACCGTACCCAAAGTGTTTGCAGACTCGGGGCCTGACAACCCATTGCCCTCCCATTCCGTTGCACCGTCATCTCAAGGACAAGGAGAGGAATTGAAAACCTGTGCTGTATACTCTGATGCAAGATGAATTTCCCTAGGGATTCTTGAACTTCTAGCCCGAATTTCAAAGAATTTAACAATGTTTTCTTTTTAAATGACCATGAATCAAAATATTCATTTTAAGTGGTAATGTTCGGGAAAGAAAGAGTTCTGGAAATTTTCAGCATAAACACTAGTTCTTGTAAAAAACCACGAAGAGTGATATTCAGAAGGTCTAAATTTCCCCCAAGCCTCTGGGCCTTGTGTTTCTTCAGCTAGGAATCTCTGCAAGTCTTGAGCCACCCAGAAGGGAATCTGTCCAATTTGGTGGAACTGTGGCTGGACTTGCTAGTTTCTAGGAAGCTTGAGGAGAAAATTATCTGCCGAATAGTTTCATTCCTCTGCAATTTTCTCATTAGTTTTCTGTACACATGCATGTGACCTGACAGAGTTCAAATCAGCCAGGGGTCAGTTTGTTTGTTTATTTTCAGAATCTTCCTGGTGCCAACCCTGTTAGCAATACTGATGAAGTGAGCTTTGACCTGCACAGCATAGCTCAGATTCTGGCCCTGGTGATGTCGACAGGATCTTGCTATTTATCTTCAGACCAGGATTTCAGCACACTAAGCTGCCTACAAGTGAGGGGTATAGAGATACTTCGGGGAAGCTTTTCTTTTAAACGACTTTTTAATGAAACCAGAGATAAAACCATTTGTGCTTGAGGCTAACACATTGCTTAAGAAACTGGAACTCAGGCCCTGTAATAGGGTATTTTTGTGCTTGAGAGCAGATGGAGTGAACTAATAGAAACAACTGTATAAAGCTCTAATGGTGGCAAATAACAAAACAGCCCCTTGCAGCCGGGGCAGCAGGGGTCTGGGCTGCAGCAGGAACACGAAAGTGTGTGGGGATGGTGGCACCACTTTGTGCTCTGCAAAGCAGGACAATCTCAGGGCTGCAGCTGCAGCTGCCTTCTCACAGGTTTCCTCCCCTGGCCTCTCTGCTGCCCACAAGTCTCTCCTCTGAGAGGGTAACATTAGAAAAATAGCCAAAGGACTCATTTCATAGGACTTCTTCAGCTTCCTGTCACTTCCCTGTGAAGGGTGGTGCCAACAACAGTAGATGCACACTCACAAGAACCTGTGTAGGAACGTGTACAACACTTTTGAGTGCATTCCCTCTGTTTATTTGCTGCCTGCTGTTATGCCCTGGAGATCACAAGATTTCAGCCATCACCACCGTGTTGTGCTCCCAACAGAGCCCTTTTCTCTCTTCCCTTGAGGGATGGAGTCACACTTAAAAAATGAAAGCAGGTATCTAGTGCTGGCTGGACCTTCATGGCATTTTTTCCTATTTCTAAATAATTCCTAAGCTAAGACATCCCATGCAAAATTTTAACCCAGGGCAGCTGTCTGCATTCACAACAAAAACCAATGAGTAAGTTTTTTGAGGTAGCCTTAATTGTAGTTTTGAGAATGACACCAGTGTAACATTTAAAGTGTGAACATAAAATATGGCAAATCAATCAGAGCCACATTCGGAAAGTATTCAGCTGATGATATTCCTGATCACATGTTAACAAATTTTAAAAAATAAATTAAAAAAAAATTAAAAATCACATGTGGAAATTTACTCCTCCAGCCAATGGAAAGAGATACTTTTCTATCTCATAGTCTACAAAATTCCCTCACCTACTACCCAAATCACAGTTAAAAGGAGCTTAATTTATCCCTGTTAAAAAAAAAAAAAAAAGTTTTACAAGCCCTTATTACTGCTCAGCAATCACACAGACATTAAATCTTATTGCAAAAAGTGGGGGGAATGCCTCTTCTCAGCATTACAGCTGCAGCTGTTTGACAGAAGTAAGTGACTTCATAAACCATCCTGATTTGGCAGTAGAAGAGCAGAGTCTTATGCTGTCTGCTGCACAGTCACAGGGCTGAGAAAGCTCTGCAAAGCAATCTTCACAAATGTTTCACCTCAGTTTATAAATACCTTCGCTTCATCGTGTTAATGCCTCTTTTGCTTTGCTTTCCATTCACCTCCACTGGATCATCTACCAAGACCTTTTATTGCTTTAAAGTAATTGATCCCACTGGACCCACATATTTTTCTTCTTCTTTTTCTTTTTTTTTTTTCTTTTCTCAACTGAAGATACTGCACTTACACCTCTCCATTGGCTAATTGTCTTATTATGGTAAAATTCAGTAAAGATCTAGCAGACTGTCTTTGCTTACAACATAATGAGGCTGTATAACTTCTCATGAAAAAGTACATACTTAAGCACTCTGTTTTCTCTGTCTCTCTCAAGTGTTCACTCCATAAAGAATTACTTGAAAACACATTTTCCCGAGCTGTGATGAAAATAGAGAGATTTCTAATGGTTGTCTTCTCAGCCTTCACATTTCTGTATTCATTTCGAGAACCTATTATTTAAGAATGAATTCTTGCTCCTCCAGAGTGACTTCTGGAGACATTCCCAGCTCCTAATAACATGGTTTTGGTATGAGTTTGATATGAGAAGGCTATTCACTACTTTGCAGGAACACCATGTCCTCTGGGAAATCTTCACTAATGTAAAGTCAGCAGGAGCTCTCACTACAGTGAAATCTCCAGGATTCACCTTTCAAGATATCTGTTATTTTTATAGGAACGTTACAGCTCATAAGCTTTGCTCGTTCCTTGGGCAAGCAGCCTGCTCCTTCACATTGCCAGGGGATTTTGCAGGATTTGTCTCAGAGCAGATTGGACCGAATATAAGAATTTGAGGGAAAAACTGCCAATGAACAAATGAGTTTCTCAATGATGGTCTTCAAACACTGGTGATCTTCATGTAAGTCTTTCTCAGATTGTTGTCCGTCTCTTTGTAAAGCCGTATGACTATGGATGTTTCTAAACTCAATGCTATCCTAAAAGAACAAGCAAAAAGTAATGAGGGAAAAATACTGCTCCACATGCATTCTAGGCATGATTTTCTAAGCAGAAATTTCCTGATTATAAATGTTTTCTGATTTAGTGTGAAAGATCTTCAGGTTTGAGATAACTGTGTGTAACCATTAAATACCACTGCAAGCTGCCTTGGTAAGAAGCCCTAGATAGCAATTGCACCTGCTCAGTATTAAAGGGCACCTACTTCCCCAGGCCTCAACAATTAATTTATTTTCATTTTACTTCTGCCAGACAGACCTTTTAAGCAATTTAATTCCCTCTACCCTATCAGGCAGGGGTAGGACCTCAAGGGAATGTTATATCCAGAGGTCTCTGGAGACCTCCCAATGGCTCCTGAGGGGACTTCATGACAGCAGCCCTTGCTGAAGCATCACTTCCATGCAGTGTGCCTCATCTGTGGTGTGAATGGGATCACCAGTGAGGTGGGTGAACTCAACAGCTCTGCCCATTGTGAACCATAACAAATTCTGAAGTCTTCCCAGTCCCCCAGAGGTGGCATGGCCTGCAACATGGAAAGTGCTGCTCTAATAGCTGCCTGTGATGGGGAAGTGCTCTGCATGGGATTAATGCATTCCTTGATGCAGTCAAACTAACATTGTATGTTGAAGCTCATGGGACCCCTTGTCTGCTGTGTTCAGATATAAAAGCCAAGTGGAGCCAGTTTTTCCCTAAGGATGTGTGCTGCTGCTGGACCTTGCCTATAGCAGGGGCAGCCTTCTCCCTGTCACTGGTTTGCCACAAACCAGCATAGGTTTGTGAGTACTGTAAGGAGGTGCACATTTATACAGTGACTAAAGGAGAACATTCCCTTTTGCCTCTATCTGCTCCCATCCCTCCCTAAAAGAGCTCCATTTGACCTAGATGATTCCAGCTTCCTAAAGGCAAAAAGGATTTGCAGTTAAGGATTAAAATGCAGGTTAACCTCAAAACCAGTTCTGAGTGACTGCCCCAGCCAGCAGATAGAAGACATTTGTTATGGCAACTCTGGAAATGGCCATACAAAACCTTTCTTGGGCCCTTCAGTATTGTATGGTAGCTCTTGTAGGTCTGCTGTAGGCAAGGTGAACTCACTGCTCTAGTACGTCCCTGTGCTGGAAAGCCAGGGAGTCCTGAGTCAGGAGCTTAGCTGAAAAGCACCCTTTTTCACATACATTTCCAAAGTTTCCTTTTTCAGAAAGATTTTGATGTTTCTTTTGAAGGTCACCTTTCAAATCTGTTCTGTAAAGTTGCCTTAGATATAAAATCCTTACTCAAATATATTAAAAGGTCAAATAAATTGCACTAAGTAAACAAGCTGGCTTTGCTAGCTTTTGCAGGTGTCCAGCACATGGGAGTGTTATGATATATGACAGAGAACAAAAACTTAACTTATTTATCTCCTTTCAGTAAAAGTGGGCAGTAACTAACTGAAGAAAAAGTTTCAGACTAAAAAATTCTTTCCATTTTAGCTTCAGGAAATAGGCCCCTTGTGAGCTGAACTGATAGAGAGCAACAGCTCCTGTGGTACTTTGCCCATTTAAGAGAGGGTAACAGGAATATTTGCAGTAATTTAATTTTAAGTGTTTTCAATTGCAGGACAGGAGCAGATCCTCCCTGCAGCTTTCATTTGTCAAGATCCATATGTTTAGACAGATGAGTTAATAAAGAACCTCCCCCAGAATAAAAACAACATGGCCTACTAGTTTCAAGGCTAATTTATGGCTTAAAATTTTCCACTGCTCTGGGTCTGTTTTATGCAGTTGTCACTCAGTGGTAGGCTGAAGTTTCAGGATGTTTCTGATGGCCAAGCTTTTATTTTTGAACCTTAACATAAAATTGATATTATCCACCAACTTGCTCTGCTTTTTTGAAGAAGCCACTTTTATAAAGGCTTCCTTGGTGGAGATACAAACAGCTTTCTTCCATCTTTTGTTTTACTCAGAGATGCCAACCTGACCCATCAAACAGATTCCTACAGCTGGCTGTTACAGACAGCTGCCTTTTTCTTCAGCACACTTAGGTTTTAGACCCAGGCCCGCTGCCAACCCTCAACATTTTTTCTTAATCTCCATGCGTCCTGGTAGACAAAATTTCCACTGAAGGCAGAGTGGCAGTGGTATTGCCCTGGTCCAGGTGCTGGATGCGCTCCATGATTGGCGGGCCAAAATCTGGGAGTCATGGCTGAAGTTCCAGAGCTCCTAATGTCCATTTCTGGTAATTCAGCACTACCATGCCCACTGACCTATTTTATATTTTTCCAGTATAAATTCTCAGCATAGCTCAACTTCTGGAGGAATAAAATGGCCATTTTAGAAAGTGATTCCCGTGGCATTCCTTGGGTACATGAAAGTCTAAGCTGAAACTTTTACCCAGAGGCTCTGCAGGGGGTCAGTGGGGAGCAATAGAAATGGTTTATCTGACCCAGCCAAGATGGGTGCTGTAGGACGAACTGAACCTGGAGTGCCTCTTTCTCCCTGATGATCCTAAAGGGAAACATGGTTTGAGCAGCTCAGTCCTCAGGAAACATCATGGGACAGATAAGCCCCACTTCAAGTCTGTATTCATCTCTCACCATCTGTTTTCTAAAAAGGTTGCATTTGGAAGATATCTCCTAAGACATATACCACTGAGAATGGTGGAGTTTTTAATAATTTCTTGTAAAGTTACTGTTCCTGTGGAAAAAAAGAAGTCCCCCAAGCCCCTCATGTAGTTAGTTCCGCAGTTTTTAACTGCAAAGCCTTTTTCTAACACAGCAGGTGCAGATTCATGCAGAGTGCAGCACTATTATATTAATAAAATGGAATCACCTAAGCGTATTTCCTCTGAGCTTCCAGAAAGATCTTGGAAGCCTTCCCTCACTTGAAAAAGTTCAAATTGTTCATTTGTCAGTATTCAAAAAAAAAAAAAAATATAGCCACACAAACGAGTATTGATGTCTACAGCTTGCAAATAACTTTATGGAGGGTGAGGCAATTTTTTCCAGCATCACTCTTCATATTAATTACTTTAAAAAATGAACATTCAAAGCTATAGGGTCCAGGAACAACTTCATAATATCAGTGGCTGCAAAATGAAAAACGTGCATGTTGGCACATTTGTTCAATCTGTGGTGGCAAGCAGGGACTCTGCTGCTGTTTTATGTGAATTTTAATGAAAGTAATCTATCTCGTTTCCGCCAACCAGAAGCCATTATTTATGAATCAGTCATCAGATCTCCTGCATAAGGCAGAACAAGTTAGTTTGGTACTGAGAACCAATCTCTGATTTGTGGCAGGAAATCAGCAACCAGAAAACAAGCTTATTAACTACCATTAGAAGTGTCATCTAGCAACTGCCACCCTTTCCATATTCGTCACCCAAAACAGGCAAATCCCCAGGGTGGAAAGCCCTGGGCTTATGCTATGCTGAGCAGCTGGCACAGCTGCCTGGCTGCACCAGCCCTTGCTGATCTCCTGAGGACATCTCCAGATCTTCAGGTCACCTGTGGCCAAAGCCAGCAATGCCTGATGACGTGCCGCTGTTTGGCCTTCGGTGAACTTATGACTTTTGTTCTGTTCCCTAGGGATGGGTCTCTCTTTAGCAGGAAAACAAAGCCTGTGTCTGGCTGCACAGTGGCAGACTTAGCAGAGGCAATGCACTGCCCCCCTGCCTGCCTGCCAGCCTGCAAGGAACATGGCAGAGCTGCCTCTGCCATCACTTGAGTCTTGGTGATGTGACTCACTCTCAATACAAAGGGCTATTGGGCTGATTTCACTGTTTCACCCGAATGGAAGATCCAGGGCAAGGAGAATGTGTGGATCTTGTAGTGCTGCTCCTTTTGTCTAGGAGTGCCCAGCCTTCTGCCCTGACCTTTCTCTGAGCTGGGCGGAGCAGCAGCACTATAGCATGGGGGCAGGAGAAACTTGCACTGTCAGAAGTTTTTTTATTATCCCTCTCTGCCAATCTGGCACCTTTTAAGGACACTATTTTCTTTTCCCCCTTAAAGAAAACACCACGACTGTTTTGCAATTGGGATGGCTATTTTAACTTAGCGTGATTTATATTCCATTCCCTTCTGGCTGCCGTTGAGATTGGCCCAGTCCTATCCACTACACATTTCTGATTTAGAACTGCCCTCACAACCCCTTGGTAACTTCAGCGCAAGAGACAGGATGTTATCAAAAAGCTGGAGTAATGCATAGCTGCACCTGAGCACAGCCAGGGCAAGCCACACACTGCTATTTTGGGAAGCTTTTATACCTTGTATTTTTCCTTTTCAAAAGCACTCATATTGCTGCTTAAAATACAGAATCTATTTTTAAAAGAGGCTGTTCTGTTCACCTTGGCAGTGTGTAATTACAGGAGAGAGACAGCACGGACATTAATACAGGGCGCCTTTGTGGAGGCAGAAGGCACGAGGAGTTTGCTTGTGGGTGTGATGCCAGTAATCAGTTGGGTAGGCAGAGGGGTGAAGGGGTCACCTGGGTCCCAGGATGGGGGAAAAGGGGCCCCTTGCCCTTCCCCATCTCCCATCTCCTCTTTGGCTAAGCCATCTGAATTGGCAGTCGTGCTGCCAATTCAGTAACAACACGCTTGATGTCAATAGCAAAGGGTTTGGACCAAATTCTTGTGAGGGTGTCACTTTTCATCAGAAATTAACACCTGCCTTTTAATTGCTGAGGACAAGCATTGTCTAATGTGCACCAGAGTGCAGCATGAAGTGTTGTTCCCAGTACCTACAGAGGATGAACTGTTTCAGTGTGTTCTTCCCATTCCTTGATTCTATATTTTCTTCAAGCCTGTGTCTGTCTGTTTTGGGACTGTTTTATAGAGAGATTTTTTTGAACCAGTTCAGCTGATAAATCAACTAATTAGGGGAAAACGAGGAATGACCTCAAAACAAAGGGATAACAGGAAAATCAGGTTTCCCAAGAAGTAACTGAAAGAGACATAACTATAGCAATAAATGAGAAGTATCAAATACTGACTACTAGCGTTTGAAGAAACCCATTGTAGAATGTATGTACCCTCACTGAAAAAGGATTGGGATGGAAAGTCCCAGGGCTCAACAGTTCATGATAATGGGTTTTCAGTGAAAATGGGACCTAGCTTAGCTTCAAGTAGAATACGAAAATCAGAACCCAAAGAAAACTGTAGTCCCAGTGATATCGAAACATGTGCTTTCACGCAAGTAAATATTAAAGCTGTTCTGGGAAAGAAAAGGAAGAAAATAAAACCTTCATTGAGATGGCTGTATTTCATCAAGCTAGCAAAACCCAAATGTCATTAGCCTTGTTTATTTTAAATTATGAGCAACAAAGAAGTTACTGGAAAATTAGTATTGCAGAGCTCCAATCTATCACTATTCTTTCATTTTTAAGAGTAATGTCTGACTATTTAATTTGATTTTTTAACACACTCTTTTTAGTTTCCAGTATCATCCCTTCCACCTCAGCACGTATTTATTTCTGGTGGACTTTCAGGTGAATCTTCCTGGAGACTGAAAATACTTGGATCCAAATGTTTAAAGGTTGCTCCTGATTCTTGGTGACAGAGCTTATGAATGAGTTGTCTCTTGATTTGATATAGCTTGGATTTAATTTTTAACAAATTATGAACAATCACAAAGCTGTACACAATACACATGAAAACAGCATCCTGCAATATGTCAAGTTCATCACCCAGATACTGAGAAACAAAAAGACACAGCAAAACTTCATTCACAAGTATTCATCCACCAGATGAGACTTAAAAGTGGTTATGTCTTTGCTGCTTCAGTATGCCCCAGTTTCCCACATTGTACTGGTGTTTACTGAAAAAGTTGGCATACAAGCAAAAGAGCAAATTCTAGTTTTAGCTCACCTTGTCCAGCAATCGATATCTACAACTGGTAGTGTTTCTGTGGCATGCACCTTCGGTACTAAAAATTGGGCAAAACCTGCCATTTTGTTCTACATGGTATACCCAAGACATAATAAGGTAAAATTATGCCAGAGTAAGGACAATGCCAAAGTTAACTGACTAGGGACAAGACATTTGAGAGATATTGGACTCGGACAACTAAACCCATGAATTGCAAGCCCATACCTAGGCTTTTTCTTAGACTTCTTCCTGGGCTAATACACATAACAATTGTACTTATTGGAAAATTGAAAATTTTTCCAAGTATATGTTCATTTGGCCTCTTATGCTGGATATATAGTGTGTTAGTTTTGAACAACTGTGAGCTCTGTGGGTCAGTCATATTCCACTTGCAGGTTCATCTCTGCATCTTGTGTTGCTTTTTGGCTCCTTGAGGACTGCAGAATAGCTTCACAGTTTAAGACTTTATGAGCATTTCTAGAAATTTAGACATATGAAACTGGCTTCTGGCTCTAAATAATCTTTCCAGGCTACTGAGCATGTCAGTAAGCTCTCACTCTGCCAGAAAAGCTTTTTTATCCCCTGAACTCCTGTGATGCAACTGCACTTAACTGTCAAGTAGCTCTCTGTTTTATGAGTTTTAGACTTAAATTACTTAACTGAAAATTACTGTAATTGAAACTCTTGCAGTTCACATGGCAAGACCCGGCATGTGCAATTATGGGTGCAGTCCACTGCCATTCTGTCAGAAACCCAAGATCAGTGTACTTCTTGTCTCTCTCTTACTTAGGCTTGTGTGAAGAGGAAGAGGATTCCACTGTAGGAGAGGCAACAGGAGATGTTCTACATGCAGAAGATGGGAAGTTGCTTCTGCTGGTAGGGACTTCTTGCTGTGCAGAGCCAGCTCTTGAAGTGTTTCACATCTCTCCAGCCTTGGCTGGGCCAGCCCGCCTGGCCTGGGCTCGCCAGGGCTGAGAGGTAGGTCTCCACTCTCTTCTCCTTCCTTAGGGCTCTTCCCCAGAGCTTTTCTCTCTCCTTCCAGCCTCTGAGCCCCACCATGCTCGGACACCTCCCCGTCGTTTCCTGATCTGTGCCAAGCTGGGCCAGAACCTGCTGGTGCTGGAGGTTTGGGAGTGGGAAGGCTGTGAGGGCTGTGGGGAAGCTGGGGGGCTGCAGCAGCACAGAGGAGGAGGAAAGCCCCTGCCTGGTGCCTGACAGATGCAAGCAGAGCACCCGAACTGATCATCAGCATTCCCACCTCTCTTCCTGCTCCAGACCTGGGTGAGGCTTTTTTAACCCAGTTTGGCCCTCTCTCCTTCTTCCCTCTGGCTCTGTGGTGGGTAGCCACCCGCCCCACCTGCCTCTCCAACACCCCCGGCAGGTTGAAAGCTGCGGGTCCCTGGGAGGAACAGGCAGGTGAGTCCAGAGCTTGGGGTTGCCAAACCTCTCGCACAAGACAGTGTAAATCCTCCCATGGTCCCTGCTGGGAGTGGGCTTGCCATGGCTGGCCCAGTCAAGGAGGGGCTGAGGTGCCTGTGGAGTCAGCCCTCTGAAGGCTGCATTATAAACCTTGGTGTTGAAGGATTTTACAGTGTGTTTCAATGTGTAATTTAAATGAGAGCATGGGCCAGAAGCAAAGTCCTTCATTCCACACCCCTCCTAGTTTTGAGGATGGATCTGGTTGATATTCCTGCATCCCATGCCAGGTGCCTCCCAGTGACACCCATATGGAGAGGCAGAGATACCTGGAAATTCCCCGATGGATCTGGCCATCAGAGTTTCCATCAGAAAGGCCAAGTGATTATAAGCCAAAATTTCTCAGACTACCCTCAGTTTTATTACTATTATTATTATTCACAACCCCAAAATGCATCAAATGCATCCAAACCTGTCAAGCTGAGAGTACCACTTTTGGAGCGTGGAAAAAAAAAGTCTCAAGTAGGAAAACAGTGGGTTGGAAACGGGAAGGTTGAATGAGCCCCACCTGAAATAACTAAAAAAAAAAGTATTTTTGGCTTTAGCAAGTCAGCCAGAAGGATCCTATATGTTTTTGTATATAGTTCCCAGAGGAGTTAAAACTGTAAGACTTGATGCTAAACCTATTTCTGTGCTGTGAAACCAGGGACAGCTGTACAAATATTTGCTGTTTTTAATTAAACCTAACATTGCTACTTCCTTCTTTTAAGTTAGGTCAAAGGACTGGCAATTTTATGCTTTGATAGATGAAGAAAAACAGTTGTGGGTGTTGGGTTTTAGAAATATGGTATAAAATAAGAAGTCTGAGGGAAAAAGCCTCTGAGGCTATAATCGCTCTACCCCTATGCTTTCTTCTCAGAGATGTTTTCCTTGTCAAATATTTTGCCTTATCCATATAGCAACTGTTTCTGCTGTAATTCTGCTCATTACTTTTCCTTGAGAGACTTTTATTTCAACTTTCCTTACACTCCCTAGTTAAACTTAAGGTAACATTCTCTCAGCATTGTGTTTTTCATAAACGCAGATAAATCTGCTTTGTTAGGGGGAAATGAAGAGGGGCGTGCCAGGTCCCAATCTCTTTAGACACCCCCTACTATATTGCTTCAATCACTCAGCAGAATTTCTCACAATAATTCCCACTAGAGAAGTGCTGGTCTGTCTCCCGCTCTTTAGACTTGGGATTTATTGTCACTGTTTCTTCCAAAATCAGGGCTAGATTATAAAGGACCAGTTCAGAGACCATTTTTTGGTTACACAGCTAAGACCAAAGAGCACTGAGCTGCAATCAGCAGAGGAAAGTTCTTGTTTCAACTCTGTGGTCTGTTGCTTGTCCTGGGGCTACTCCCTCAGTCTTTCACTGTGGTAAATGAGGATAATGATATTGACCCCCATGGCGATCTGTTTTAGGACCTGTACAGTGAAAATGTCAGGTATTAAGAATTCAGCAGGCTTTTAGAGTAGGGCTACAATGACTTAGTATTAAGCAGTGCCTTTTTGTCAAAAATTCCACACTGATGAACATGGACTGTCTGTGGAGAACAGCCACTTTCATAATTTTTGGTTTCAAAATTGGGAAAAAATGCTTAGAAAGTCAGAATAATGCCTTTAAACACACAAGCACATATTGTAAAGATTTATAAGGTTGCTTTTAAGTCAAGGTATAGACAAAAGACACCAAGGAGGAATAAGATAAGTGTTTTTCTTGTGTTGATTCATATTTTGTGTTTTGTATTGCTTTAGATTTTTATTTACAAAAAAATTTGATATTTCAACTTTTCATTTTAGCAAGAAACCTCAGATTTTTGTGGGGGAGGAAAAAGTGCCATTCCTTCCCCTCTGCTCTATACAATGAAAAGAAATGACAGATTGTCCTTCCTGCCTAGTTTTTTATTTCTGCTTTAAAATCACACGTCTGATTGTGCTAAGTGAAATCAGTTTATAGGATTTAAGGATCTTCAATATGTTCTCAGTAAAGCTCATGTTATTATTATCAATGTTACCATTATATTACCACTGCCAGCAGTTTTATTGTTGTTGTTGTTGTGGTGCTGAGCATTAATGTTGATGTTAGAAGAAAATAGTTGCTTTCCTAAAGATGTAAACCTTACCTATCAGTTGATAAACATCTGTCAGCAGAGAGATATCTGTTCCTTCCTCTTGAGGACTATCAGGCCGGCCTGGCCTGGCAGGAATGGGTACAGGATTAGGGAGAAAAACATGCACTTTGCTGTTTATCAGCTTGATCGCCTCCTAGGTGCTAGAAGTACGATCTTCCTAGGTGGTCTGAAGTCTTGGGCAGGATTAACATTTTATAGTACTTTTTTAAATACAGAAACCTAAAAATCTTCAAACCATGTAAGAAACCTGCAACAGAAATTTTTGTAAAGAAATACTGTACAAGGCTTATTGCAAAAATGAGAAGTGGAAGTGTCTTTATTTCCAACATCTGCCTCCCTATCTGTTCTTTGTTTATCTGTGTACCATGTGGAGACCTGCAGATACTGAGCCATTGGTCAAGCAGAGAGTAAACCAAGCGGAGATATATAATGACTTCATGCTAAGGAAATCATGTGCTGTGACCTTATCTACCTTTGTAACCACTAGCACCTCTCACCTCACAACTAAAACCTTGGCAGAATGGGTCAGTTAACTGGTTTTAGCAGGGCCCCATTGTGTATCCATAAGCCCAGAAGTTCTCTTCCTGGCACTGCTGCTGTCCCATCTGCATTGCTGTGCACGCCTGAAGGGGCAGAAGTGGACATGGGAGCATTTGCTCCCCACTCCAGGACAGAAAGGGAACAGCCAAGTTTGTCCCCTCTGTATGTGTGTTACAACTGGAAGTATTTCTGTATTCAATGAGTTTTTCTCAATGACTTAACCATCCTTTCAGAAAAATAAGATGAATAGCTGCTTATTTTAATCTGGCAGCACTTTGAGCAAATACAGCATTTTTTCTGTCTCATGTAGCTCAAGGCTGAAAATCCAAAGGGCAAGAAAACTCCTCTTCCCCCCCCCGCCCTTCCAAAATGAAAGTCAAGATTTTGTGGGATTCAGCACAATCCATGGGATTTATGTAGCACCTGTTGAATTCTCATAAGAAATATCAATTAAAATATTGTGACTTTGGAAAGAACATAGGAAATCTGTGGGGAGACTCAAACTCCGTGGCTTTCCTGCACCTGCAGCAGTATGCCGTCCCTGCTCTGTGCCTCTTGGACGAGGAGGGGCTGCCGGGCTGGTGCCACGTGCCCCTCCTTTTCCACTGGCGCATGGGGAGGAGCCCATTTCCCCCACCTGGGCCGTGCTCACTCTTTCTTGTTTGGGTTGGCACGCGCTGAAGGTATCGCCACTATGAGGCCTTACAGGCACAAAGCTGGGGCGTTTGGTGACATGGATTTGGGATGCTCTCCCTGCCCTTGAGTGTCTGAACTGCAAGGCGGGAAGGGGAGGCTGAGATTTTGTAGCAGTTAGCTTCAAAGCCCAGTCCAACCTGATACTAATTTTAAAAAATCGCAAGTGGCTGTGAGTCAGTAAGACTTTGTCCCAGCTGGTGAGAGTATTTAGCAGGAATGGTTCGGTTCTGCACTGTTGTTGGTTGCTGCTGCTGCTCTTTGCACATTACAGTGCTGGTGACATGGCCCTGGGGGCACAGGACCTTAGGGACCGCTTATGCTCAGGAGAGACCATGTTTCCAGGAAATGCACTACATGTTTTCCCAGAATTCTGCAGTTCTAATTTGAACTCTATAAGGTTGTCCTAATTCTTTCCCTTCCCTTCCCTTCCCTTCCCTTCCCTTCCCCACCATCATTATACAAAGTGGGGTGGAAACTACTGCTGCCCAGCATGGAGGTGCTGGGGATTGCTTTGCGGCTTTGCAACTGCCCTTGGAGATAAGCCTGTAGGTATTCATCCAGAGAAGTACGTGCCCAGTGGATATTAATGGAGCTTAGGCATATGCCAGGTGCTGAACAATTACAGATGCTTTAGAGAATTTCAGAGACCTAGTAAAATGCTCATGAAAAACAAGCTGGGGCTTTCAGGAACATGGTTTTGAGCACAGACGTAATTTCTGCCATTTACTTGTCCATTGCTTTGGCTGGATGTTGACAGCTGTGATGGTTTAGATCAGAGTAATTCAAGTTACTCTAACATTCTGACTCCCAGAGTAACAGGGGATACCCTCACTGTTTTCCCTGAACGATGCTTATCCCTAGCATTTTGGTTGCACTCATCTTGCAGGTGTCCCCAAAACAGGCAACTCATCTCCCTGAACTGTGGCAATGGGGGACCACACTTGTGGTCTCCCCCAGGGAAAAAGAAAAACAGTGTCCTCGCTGTGATGTTTGTTGTTGAACGAGAAGAGGCAAGTAAACTGTAAAGTGTTTCCACAGTGTCTGACCTTTCTCAACTAGAGGCATTTTCTTGTGCCTGTGACAGTTTCTTGTTTAGTAACCCATAGTAGATCTCTTTCCAAGTGGTTGTCCACTGTCCCTTTAAACCTATGGAGACACAAGGTCTTTTGGCAACAAAGTCATGCCCACTGCTTACTTGAGGAATCACTTCTTTGTGTTTGTTTTTAACCTGGCTCCCTTACGGCCCATCTCTCTTGTACTGAAAGAGACAAGTCAATATTCAATCCTTCTCCTTGGCAGACAGCATTTTGCAGATCTCTTTTTCCTAATGTTCCTTTCCAGCTTCTTCCCATTCTCCTGCTACAGGTTAGTGTCCCAACAGAAGGCCAGCTGGGATTGTCCCTTCTTCTGAAAGCTTAGCACTGGTGTGGTGCAGACAGCCCACGTAGCTGGCTCAGCTCTGGGGTCTGGACTCTGCAGCCAAGGGTCAGGCACAGCAGCTGGGTGCTGCAGCCTCTTCCACCACTGTGGCTCTTCCTGTGGGGAACACTTGACCAGACTTAGGTGTGTGTTTCTAGGATACGAACACAAAAATATTTTCAGTCTCATATGTGTCATTCTGGAGAGACGTTTTGCCCTCAGAACTGACCTTTTTATATAACACCAACTAAATACACATTGCACCTAAGTGGAGATACTCTGTTAGAAATAAATGTGCTTATAAGCATTTTGAAGTGTAAAGGTGATATTTATAAAGTGACCAGAACACCCACTATGTGCTGCATAAGCCAGTGAAAATAACAGCTGCTGAGTTTTATCAGCTTTAGAGCACCACAGGAGCAGCACACAGAGTGCTTCATCTGTGATATGTCCGTGCTGAGCACAGCTGACTAATGCACTGCTGCAGCTAAAGACAGTGTAATCGTATAGAGACTGTAAGTACATGATAAAATGAGTAGCAGTTTTATGGCTTTTCAGATGCTTTCTCCTAATATCCACATCTGTACTGTATTTGTGAGGGTAAAAGTAATGAATATTCCTGCAAATGAAAATAACTTTATTCTGTAGAGTATACCTAGGGGTGTTGTCTTCCCTCCAGCCCAGTGGTAAACATGTTGATGTTGGAGTAAAGAAGGGGTTGTTATTTGGCCTGGATGAGTGAAGTACAGCTTTATCATTCTGCATTAACTGTTTCATATGCTGTGCACACTTTTTTTAATGACTAACTGATGGTCCATAAGTCACAGAAACTATTTTTTTTAAAATTCTGAAACCATTAAGAGCTCCACATAAAATCTAGGGTGTAAAATCTGTCAGGAATTGAAGAAAATGCAATTACCACAATTTCCACCATAGAAGATTATGATTTTTTAAAATTTTCTGTGTCTCTGAAAGAGATGAAATTTTCTTTATGTGCAACATCAGGTAAACCAATGGAAGCTGCAATTCAATGGACACTGAAAGTCAGTATAGAGGGGCATTGATGCAAAAAGACACTACCTTCTCCCAGTCTGGCCTCACAATCTTGCTTGTGTATCACCTCCTCCATCGTAGTTGTGCAGAGAACTGGAGTGAGAAGCTGATCTAGGTTTAAACCTACCCAGCAAAAACACTTCAGATTGATTTCCTCCCCAGAAAAGCTAGTTTTGCAGATATGGAAGCTGCTGTGATAACATAGGGAGGAATCCTGTGAGGCATGAATAAGTGGTGGAATATCAGAGATTTCTTCCCTTAGCAGTACTTTTGCCAATTTACAGTGTTCATCAGACTGTCACCACAACTAACCTAAGAGTAGAAATATTAATATTAGCCAGTAATAAGTGGGACTAGGTATTTATTTATTAAAACCCACAAATAAATATAGTTCTGTGTCTTTAGAAGAGCGGCCATGAGAATGGTTTACATTTTTCTGGAAGTATAAATGCAAGTTATTTGGCATGAAAGGGAGTTGCTACAGGCTCAGCCTCACCTGTGCTAGCCATAGCTCACTTTGCAGATGTGCTGAAGGATGTTCCATATGTGACTATAATTGGACCTTCTGGGAAACATTATGGGTCACCTAAATTCAGCAAAGAGTCCAGAGGGAGGAAACTGAGTTTAAAAGACCTGAAAGACTTGAGCTTGCACTGAACACAGGATATCAGGTGGTGGAGGAGGAATTGACTCTGACCAGAGGGGCCTGGAAAGGAGCCTGGTTTGGTAAGGACAGACCTGTAAGGCTCCTACTGAGGATGTGAGCTGGCTAAAAAGATGGGAGGGAGTTCTCTGAAAAGTTTTGAATTTGCATTAATGAGGTTGGCTTTCAAAGGGGAAATGTTCTTGGGAAAACAGGAAGAGAAAGAGGTTGAGGCAGAGCCAAAAATTAGGCTGGGTGAACAGCAGAAATCATAAATCTGTGCACAGTTTCTACCTGCTCTTGAAAAATTCCAGTCATGAAAGAAAACCAAACTTTCATGCTTGAGATCTGCACAGCAACACATGAGCAGTTTCTATGGGTGAATGCTCAGCTGAGGAGCTGAATGAGAGGCTGGCTGTTGGTTAAGAGTTACTGATTGCAAACAGAGCTGTTTATGTTCACAGGAGAAGAATGGCATACAAATATCCTACTGTTCAAGAAAAAAGGTCGGGTCAGGTGAATAAAATGGATAAGACATTGTTTGTATTACAAAAGGGGCTGAGTAAGGACTTCAGAGTGGGGTGTGGATGAAGTTACATAAACAGAACCATTAATAAATCTGCTGTCAGTACTGTACACTTGCCACTTACGCATGTGGGCTGGGCAAGGGGCCAAGTGAGTACACATTCATCAGTAGATTCCTAATTTTAGCCAGATAAAACTTTAGTGTACCACTCTAAATGGAGTCCTGTATATTTTCCCTTTTGTCAATGGAAAAAGAGGCAATCTCATATAGGGACATATTCAGTTGTCAAGCTGTCACAGAACTCCCTATAAAGGATGTTTTTAGGTGGGTGGCTCAGAGTAGCTGCCTCTTTTCTAGATGACTGAGTTAGGTAGATGAATCCCAACCACAGAAAGTACTTTTCTTCAGAGTCTTTGTGGAGTTTTCAAAATGTAAAACTAATGCTTGAGAAGCTGAACGTAGCTTGCAGTCACTAATATTGATCTGTAAGTACATTTCCATCTCCCCAAGATTATTTATTTCTGCATCTACCCATCTTCCATATTTATGATGGCAGCTCCCACTAGATTTGACCAAAGACGTATTGTTTTGCTATTGATGCTGCCACGTTACATGAGTTCATCCGAGTCTCCTGTTTGAAATAAGCATGCGAGGGGCCAATTCATTGAGCACAATTTATTCCAGATCTTTGCAGAAATATATGATGCTCTTGAGCCTGTACAGATGTGTAGCCAATAGGGAGCTGTTTGGCTACACAAGTTTTCTATATATTTTTCAGCTAAATCAGAAATCCAAATGCAAAAGTCAGCACTAGGATGTCTACATGGATTTGTGACTCTCCTGCCTGAGTTGTAAGGTTATAAACCAACTGAGGGATTAAATTCATATGTACATTTTTTTCTTTATCTGATAGACCTAAGATGAATAATATTGCTCATTTACAGAATTAGAGAACGTTTAAGTGGGACAGGTTTCTTTAAGCCACTGAGGTAAACCCATGGATCTTTTAAAAGGGATTTTAAGTTTGTTTGGATAACCCTCAGTGTCACCATTTTTCACAGGATGACATCTCCTCTGCTAACTCTGATGATTTCTCATATGTATTTTTCAAAGCCTTGTCTACTCCAGCTTAAAAATACCCAGAAATGGGACACATGCTGGCAATCCTGAGGCATGTACTAACATAAACCAAAGTTATTTAATAAAACTGAAATACAATTCATTTTATTCAGTCCTTTCAGAAAGCCATACGTGAAAGAAATGGAAGACAGTAGAAAAGTGATGCCATTGGCAGTGAGCACACAAACACTCAGGTTGCTTATCCCACAGAAATGGGTTCAAGGATTATTATAGCTCAGGATGTATACATCAAGTTCCTGAATCCTGCTACACCCATCCCTCTGACCTTAGTGCTGTTCTAATCATCAACCCACCAACAGCTCATCAGATGCTCAGCCAAGTCCATGAGAGTTGTGTCACCCTTGCTGCCAAGCCCTCATGCCATAAAGGCGGGGGTGGGTCTCACTCAGTGCAGGCAGTCCAGAAGCAAGAAGGTGGATGCAAGCCTCAACTTCTGTCCCTGCGGAACACGGATCAGTGGGTAACTGATGGATATGATACCCTGGTGGATAACTTCCTCCCCCTGTTTGCAATCACAATTTCAGCTGATGTAAATGGTGAATTGCTGTGTCCCTCCACCCCTGCTCCTGCTGCTGGAGAACCTCTCTGAGCTGGGAGGCAGCACAGGGCACTCGGTGGGCAGTATAAACTCTCTTCATACCTGTGTACAAGCAGCACAGCTTAAATCCAGCAGTGATGTGGAATATGTGGCACAGTGTGGCTTATAGGCAGACTGTCCTTGCCTGCTGCTATTAATTGCAGGCAGCAAACACAGCTATGCCATGCCACTTCCGAGTATTTCTGTGGTGCTCAGGAGAGGAGGACCAGGAATGAATTCCACTACTGGATCCTTTATTTATCCACACTACTTACTGGTGTATTTTCTCCTTGGCTTACTTTGGACCCCAAATAGGTCTGTCCAAGATAGTGCCCAATCATGGTTTTAGTCAAGCCTGTGCCAGCTTTGCTTCACTCCATTTATACCACTCCTTAATACTATTCCAGCAGACTTTTCATTGTCAAACTCCCCCATATGTTTTTATGTCACAGTCCAGGTCATAAAACCTGACCTCACAGTCTTGCTTTAAAAACATCACTTGCAGGCTTGGCCTGTACTTTTTTGGAAAGGTTCAGCTGAAAATGTTATGCAGAACAATGCTGACACCTGAGGGCAAGATGTGCTGCATGAGGCCTGCAGGAAATCCTGAGCCAAGGTGGCACGGATGCAGTTTGCTTGGGAGAAGGCTTGTCCCATGCAGTGTAGATCAAAGCCAGATGGTGCTTGCTAGATGGACACTCTTAATCCAGTTGGACATTTTTCCAGGGTCCAGATTAACAGAAACCAGAGATTATATCTGTTCCAACTTTCAGATGGTGCCCTGACTCCCCTTTATCTTAGGGTGCTTTTCAAATGAACCCCAGTTTTTCTTGGAGTAGTGGTTGATGTCACCACCAGGAACATATCACAGACCCAACAGCTGGGACCGTGCTGGTACCTACATATAGGGTATGGAGGTCAACAGCCCATGCTGGTGAAGCTTCAGAAAAGACAATCCCTAAAACCCCGGGCCTCACCATTGCTTAATCAGAGAAGAAGGAAGGCTGTACGTTTTACAAAAGGCTGGAAGAATCCTCAATGAAGTGGCAAGGCAAAAATAGGGTCAGTCTGGAAGAAAAATCTTATATGTGCAGTTAGCTTTTCAGTATAGGAAGAAGTGATGACAGCCTGTTTGCTTCCATCCAAATCCCCCTATCATCTAGTCTTGGAGAGGACCAGGGTCTCTACATGGGGCACACTATATTTTTA
>VYZR01108565.1:50583-80322 GCA_013400675.1 Oxylabes madagascariensis | reverse complement strand
TGGTTGAGTCACCATCTCTGGTAGTATTTAAAAAATGTGTAAATGTGGCACTTAGGGGCATGGTTTAGTGGTGGACTTGGTAGTGTTAGGTTTATGGTTGGATGTGGTGATAAAGATCTTTTCCAGCCTAAGTGATTCTGTGTAGTTCCCATTTCTTGGCCTGATGGATCTGAAATTCTCCACCTCAAGATTATCAGGAGACCATCTGGATTTCCTTTGAGATCAACACATGGGATCGTATTTTTTTTCTGCCCAGCAGTTCAGCATCTCACCTTTCCCTCTCATCAACAATCCTGGCAGTCCTAGATTTTGCATCTCTTGCTATTCCAGTCAGCCTAGGCATATACACTTTGCATGTGTGCCAAAGCCAATAGTTTTTGCTGTTTCCAGCATGTTGGTGGTTGACTTAATTTTCTCTCTGCATAATGCTTCACTGGTGTTTGCCACTGAGGGCTTGTTGTACAGAGTGCACCTCCTAGTACAGAGCAGGTAGCATGGGCTGTTTAACCTGTCCTTCCTCATTCTGGACAGACATCTCTTTTCTGGACAGGAATTCTCACCCTCTTCTGCTTTAACCAAGGCACTGTGCTGATATATTACTCCTCCTTGCACCCAAGGGAAGTTGCTGCTTCCCTTGCCATTGGGCTCAGCTTGGTGGTTGGTTGCCTTGTGGCTATCGCTTGTCCTGAAGTGTAGTTATCTTGACAAAAACCAAATGCATGTATAAAATAGAAAACAGAGCATGCATCCCCACATTAATAATTTCAAACACCAGGCTTAGATAGGCCCTAAGCCAAGTTAGCTCCAATGCTAGTCAAATTGTTAGGAGACCATACACAATCTATTCATGTTGCTGCCTGCGTGGGTGCATCTCTTTCTCCACCAAAAGACCATCCAATTGGCTCTCTCAGGTAGTCTGTGGCTGCTGAGCCTCTTTTGTAAAGTGGGTTGGATTGGAAGGGATCACAGTGGGTCTCTTCATGATAAGGCTTGTGCCAGCCTAGAGCACATTGCACAGAATTGCATCCAGACAGTTCTTGAATATCTCCAGTGAGGGAGACTCCATAACTTGTTCCTGTGCTCAGTCACTTCCACACTAAAGAAGTTCTTCCTCATATTGATGGGGAATTTCCTGTACATCAGTTTCTGCCTGTTGCCTCTTGTCCTATTGCTGAGAAGAGCCTGGTCCATCCTCTTGGCACCTGCATCCCAGCAGGCCAGTCCCAGCCTGTGCTGGTGCCCGGGGTTATTTCTCTCCAGGTGCAAGATCCTGCATTTGCCTCTGTTAAATTTGAAACTGTTCTTCTCTGCCCCTCTCTCCAACCCATTGAGGTCCTTCTGAAGGGCTGCACAGCCCTCTGGGGTGTTGGCTGCTCTTCACAGCTTTGTGTCATCAGTGAACTTGCTGAGGAGGCTTCTGCCCCTTCATCCAAGTCACTGATGAATAAGTCAAACAATACTGGGTGCAGTATTGAACTTTGTCAGATACCACTGGTCTCAGAGGACTTGAGAGAGATCTGTAAGTCTAGGAACAGTTCTAAACGAGGTCTATGAGTATAAGTGTGCTTGTGATAGAGCTTAGGTATGTTATGCAGTCTGAACCTCAGCCTATTTTGGGGGGCACTGCAGAGAAACTGGGATTTCCAAATTAAACCCAAGTCCAGCATAGCTCTACTTTTCCATCCCAGATTAACCTGCTGCAGCTTTCACCTTCTTTCTTGTTAGTATAACTCTTTATATTTTGGAGTGTATGAAGGGGAACAGCCAGTATCTTGTTTTACTGTAGTGAGAGGAAAATCTATTTAAGTATCTGAGGAAGGAACTGCTGGTTGCAGGTGTTCATGAGAGATGTGTTCCTCTTCACCCCTGCACCCCTGGAGGGGAATTCAGCAAAAAGGACCTGCATGTGGAGCACAGTCCCTGACTTCCCCAAAGCTATATAAACACAGCACAGACGCTGGTGGGACGAGGTGTGCTAAAGGTCTGTCCCCGGGGTATCAGAGAAAAGAGGCTTAGATGATGTGTTTATATATGTTAACCTGTGAAATTTTCACCCTTTTTCTTCATACATAGTTTGTGCTGGATGTTTGTGGTTCACATCTAAGGATTCTTTCAATTTCTGACTTGTTTACTGAAATTTTCAAGACAATGAGCAGCAAATAATAATAGGTGAATAATGAATGAATAACAGCAGTAGGTGATAGTCCAGCATGCTTATCACCTACGGACTGCTGGCATCTTGCTGGCTGTAATTTGTCCGCTTTCACTCTGACCTGGTAAAAACCTTGAACACATTTGGAAGAGTATGAATAATTCACTAAAAATACTTTTTGTTGCTTTCTTGAAATTAGACATGTCACTAGTTCCCTGTGCAGATGATGTGTTTACTCTCATGCTTATGAGCAATGCATCAGGCATCACTCTTTCACATGCTCACAGAAATGCTTTATCGCTGGTGAAATATGTCACCTTCTTCCTTGAGCTGAATGTTTCATTCCTCTTGCTCACAGATCTAATACCACAGCGAATTAAATATATTGATGAATCAGGACTGAAATCTACAGTGAATATGATTGCTTTAAAATAATTCCACCAGACGTAGTTTGGAGATGTCATTTTCTGTGGGCACGTATGCTCAATGTATATAAAGCATACATATATAAAGCAGTGTGTGGGAATGCGATGCTATTTAACTCATAAATGGAGAGCAGAATTTTATTGGTCACAGTAAATATTTGTTCAAGGAAAAGGAGTGTAGGTGAGAACAATCCATATGAAAAGAAAGCAGGTTAATACCCAGAACACTGAAAATATTGTTCAAGGACAGCTTATCCTTGTGGAAAATATGACCCCCCGTAAAGCTGCTGAGTCTGTTTGCAGATCTTTTCAAAATAGAGTCCTTGCATTTGCCATTTTAGTTTGTTTTGGCTGTTGGTGTCCAAACTACATTCCTAGCAAATTGCATGAAGTGCTTATTCCATTATTTCTATTGTTATGTTTCTCAATAGAATGTGGTTATCTTTAGCTAGTGTCATGCTTTAGTACATTAGCACTAAAATGCACTGATGATATTGCAAAGAGAGAGTAAGGCAGCTGACTTTGAACTGGTACCTTGTACCTTGCCTCTGAAGATTCCTAAACCAGTGGTTGCTTTCAGCTTAAAATGAAGAAAGAATATTTGCATTTCTTCATAACCATAACCTGGTCTCCACTTGTGAAACTGTGACCTGTGCCAGTTCATGTATGTTCTGCTCAAACTCTGTCCAGGTGTTGGGATGTGCTTGACTGGTTCTAACTGGTTTTTGGATGAGAGGTGCTCTAATCTGCTCTGCATTTTTATTTTGCATGGCTTCAGTTTTCACATAATGAGCCAGTTTTATCTGTCATGTGCACAGTTCTGCTTTCTTCACGTCCCAGTTCATAATTTTGTTACATGCCTTTTGTCCATAGAAAATAAAGGAATCACGGAACTGAAATTGAATTAGACTCAAAACGTGCTCGAGTTTCCTGTTTTTCTTGTATTAAAATACTTTTTCTATTGAGACCCATCATGCGGCAGTTTCCTAACCACAACCACAGGGACTACGAGAACACACTGGGTTTTGCCACACAGCACAGGGAAAGGGGCAGATCTGGAAGTGGGCTGGGGATGTGTGAGGCAGAGCAGTGCGGGGGGGATGCTGTCCTGCTGCACTGGCAGCTGCCCTGCTGCTGCTGGACAAACGAGTTATTTTTGTCCTGAACACTGGCAATGACTAGGTTTGTGGTTCACCCCTTGTCCAAGTCAGATGTCATCCTTCTCTTTCATCCTCCTTCCCTGCTGTTTTTTCTGCTGCCCATTCTTTTCTCTCATCTCCTCTTTTTTTCTATCCTGCTCCACTCCTCCTTTCACTCTGTCCTCATTTTTTCTCTTTTGTTAGCCAAACAGACCTACTGAAATATAAAGCCTGACCTCTCCTAAAAGGGGAGGATGTCCTTTTTCTTTTTAAATTATGCACCTGCCTAGATGTTTTCGTCATGTAATTTCTATAGTCACTATTGGGAACACAGATAGCCCCTTTAAGACAACCACTAAAAGCCTTTTGATTTAAAATGATGTTTTCAGTTTTATGGCCTTTCTGTGCTTCTGGTAGTATCTTTCTGCAAAGCTTAAGTGGAGAGACAAAAGAAAGCAACGCAAGACCTGCCTCCAGCAATATTTCCACAGCCCTGTTACTGGGGAGGACTGCTCACACTGAGGTCACTGCTAGTAGAGCTCATCACTGAGGGCAAAATATATTCAAAAGTTACTTTATTATAAGATTAACACCTCTATCATGAAAACCAGCAACATTCCTGGACTTGTGGGAATCAATTTTACTGCATTCCAACCCAGGATGTCCTTCTGACACATTTTTTTTTTCTATGGAAGCACTCATAAATTTGACCATGGTACTTGGAGATGAGTTAGACCCTTTTGATTACAGCCCTTTTGAATCCACCTTCTGTCCTTCCTTTGTTCCAAGAAGGAGGTACTCTGTCTCTTGAGTCTTACATCCCTGAGTAAACTAAAGGATATTTTAGATATCTTGCTGTTTGTTTTGGATTAGGTGGTGCTGTTTAGGGAGTAATGTTCTTTTTGGTGTGAATGGGAGGAGTGGAATTTGTAGTTCCTGTCTCAAGAAAAAAAGATATTTTCACAATAGATAAAGAAACATTTTTTTTAATATGTAGGAGAGAGAGGCATGGTACATAATCAGAATTTTGGAAACCTCCCACTTTAAGGGAGCTGTGATTTGGGCACTGATAAAAATCCCTGTTCTTAATGGTAATAAGAGGAAAAAAATCCCAACAAAACACCCCCAGAAATGTGATTATGTTAAATTTGCAATGATTTTACTTGCATTGACAAATTATTTATACAGATTATTCAGATCCTTAATTTAGACACTAATTTGATGATCCACCCAACAATGAAAGAAAGGCTGTGGACTATCCATTATGTCATACAGAAGACAAAATCAGTGTTATTGAAGTGATTTACGTATTTTCTGAAGTCAAATATTAATACACACATGCCTTTCCTAAGTTTCAGCCCATCACTAAAGCTCTGTGGTCTTATTACACTAACATTTTGGGCTATTTTACTATGCATAGTAAAATAAAACTATGTTACACCATCAGGCAAACTACCCTTGTTGTGTTGAATAGTCATTTTTTGAAGGTAGTGAATTCAACCTTTAATTAGTATTTAATTAGTATTTAATCTATGGCTAGGCGTTGTACCTTGAATAAGCCCTAATAATATTGCCATCTTCCAGTTTTCTTAGAGATGTAGTTTTGAGTTGGTTTGCTTGTTTGCAGTCATGTCTAGAATTAACTATTTCAGTTATAAACATAAGAAAACAAGGAGGAGTATAATCTCCTAATGGCACTCAGAAGTGGGGCCTGCATTGAAAATTATAATGTGCTCTCTCTCCTTATTATATTTGTACCGCGTCTTCCTTATTTACTTTTCATATGGGCTATGAGTTTTCTCCTTACAAGCCTCAGTCTGAAGGCTGTGCATGTCGATTGTACCTGTTGTTATGGGGGCCTTTTCTGCCAGCGCTGTTTCCCCCTGCTGTCAGATCTCCCCCCACCTATTCATTCCTCCTGCTTAAGGCCTGTTTGACACTGTTGTAATGATTCCCCTTGGGAGATGTACAATTAGATTTCTAGGTTCCCACATGGCTCCTGCTTTTTAATGTTTGCTCCTGAGTCAGCACTGTATGCATGACTGACTGGAATAGTGAAAATTTGAATTAATATCTGTTCTCTTCTCTGGATTATATTGTTGTTTGGTTGCAGAGAAGAAATGTGCCTCTGAAATGCTTCGGGAATCTCATACTCTCACATACAATTAGGTTGTAGTATTTTGGATGCCCAGTCTTTCTATTTCCTAATCTTACTAGTATCTAAAGGTTTTTGTTAGAAGCAGCCTGATTTTCACCAAAGCTTTATAGTTAAATACAATGGATGCTGGATTTTTTTTGATCACACAGCACCACCCTTGATGGACAGTACAGGCTCTGCTCCAAGTTGCATTTGGTCATAAAGTATGTGGCACTGTGAGACTAAACTTGTATGCTGGTAGAACAATGACCTCATAACTAGACCCTGAGGTGAAATTAGCTTGGGTCAAATTAACATTTTAGACAGAGCAGGGATAAATGCTTGTCCCCTGTGTCCTAAGAATTTCAGGGGATCTCTAGATTCCACAAATGCTTCTGGAGTTCAGGATCAAAATATTGCTTCCCTATGGACAGTCTGGGGGTTAATGTTCTTTATGCTTCAGCCAGCGAGCCATGATGGGCTCAGCTGTGCTGTATGCGCAGGCTTGTATCTTTACATTATGTGTTGATAATTCTCATTCTGTCATATACTTTGGCAGAGAGTGATGCAATCTATCAGAACCTCTGAGCAATTATCGTCTTTTGGGCTGCATATCCTTAGTAGTCCGGGTAGCAATTACCCAATCTGAATATTTGGCAAATAGTTTGTAATTCCTGTGGAGAAAGCATATGCAAGCCTGGCTCTGACCTGATTAACTTTCTTAGTTCCCTGACTTTTCTGTGAAATACTGAACACCTAAGGGGAACTAACATGTTCCCAGGTACTTGTGTCCTGAACAGCATCAGTGAATGCTAATCATCCCTTCTGGATTTGGTGCTCCCTTTCATCTTGGGCTGGCTACATCCCAGGTGGGTGCAGCTTCTGGCAGCATGCCCTACAACGTGGGTGTTGCTCTCAGAACAGAAGCAGAGGACTGCCAGATGTCCAGTGTCACCATCCCGAAGGAAATTTTCCTTTCAAATCTCTGCATGGATTGTTTCACCAGGTGACTGCGCTTGTTGTGGTCTGCTGATGTGACCATGTGACAAAATGCACTGCTGGCTTCCGTGTTCAAGGGAAGTAGAATTTAACTTGCTCAGTTGTATTTTGCAGCTGCAAAGAAGGAAAAAAATAGAAGTACAGTACAGGATGGACCAACATATGTCTTATTTCCTGCATTCTGGCAGCACTCTAAGGGAGGAGGGACACAGCACCCTGGCAGTGACTATGGGCCAGATCCTCAGTTCAAGAGCTGCAGTCAGGAGTGTAAAGAAAGCTCAAGTATTAAGGCCATTTTAATCCCCAGGTGACTAAGGACCTTGCCTACAGAAGGCAGTTCGGTTCATAGCAAAGCATGTTCATTTCATGATGTTTCCTTTTCCTGCTTTTCAGGGGTAGTTGTAGATGGTCTAGTTTTCTAACATTTCTCAGCTTTTTTGGATAAGATTATCCTGTGCTTGCTTGCATGCTGTCAGAGTTAAGTGAGATAGAAACATTGCTTGAGGACTAATGTCGTTCAACATCACCTTTTCATTCAAAACTCCAAAGTTCTCACACCAAAATATATCCAATGTCACTGATATGAAAGGGCCTGTGATGGTTCAGTATTTTCCTTTCCTCAGCCACTCACATCTGTCTGATGTGTTCCGTAGAGGGACTGGTTGTTCTTGACTCGTCAAAAGAGATAGTTTATGTTATTTTGAGCTGAGTTGTCAAATACGGCCCTTGACAGGACTTGAACTCATTCTCCTTGAGCCTGGTAGGGTGGTTTAACTGCTCATCTCCAGACAATAAATCTGGTAGTCAGAGGCACAGCAAGGAGGTACAAGGAAGTTCTTTTAATCTTCACGAAACTTCATGGGTGAGGTCAAGTTCTTACCCTGTGATTCACCAGCAAATTTCATCAGGTTTAAGAGGCGAACATCGGCTCCCTCATGCTTTTTTGTCAGTTCCCACATATCAGCATTCCTCCCTATCATGGCATAAGGGAAATGGATGTGACTCACACTTGACAGGTTTCAAGTAAAGCAGAAATCAGAACATAAGAGATGTTGAAGGTTGTGACAGTGTTACAAGTGGTGGGTCGGGTCACTTCTCTCGTCAGGGAATCTGCTCAATTCCCTCAGACTTTTCCAGAAAAGAGCAAAAGAGAACAAAAAAAGCAGGATAGTGAGGAAAGGAAAAGGGGCTCCCATTTTTTTTTGTGGCATTACTACACTGGCTGACCTGCCAGGTTAGTTGAGATCTGCAGAGAGATTGTGGTTAGTACTGGTGGTTGATGGGGTGCCACTGCATTCCTTGCAGTGGGACTCAGGCCAACACCATTACACCATCAACTCTGAAGGATCACCAGTAGCACAGATTGCCAACAGGACAGGAAAACACAACAGAGTTTTTGAAACCTAGAAGAAGTGAGCTTTAGTGACAGTCTACTTGTTCTTCCCACCACCATGACCATCCTGGAAATATTGAAGTGTCAGCATGCCCGTTTGCAGTGTTTTCGGTCTGTAATAGAATGGCTGCTGTCAAAAGTAGTAGCATGTAAATATTTGTGTGGTTTTATAGTTTGGCATTTTTCNGTTTTTTTTTTTTTTTTTTTTTTTTTTTTTTTTTTTTTTTTTTTTTTTTAACTACAAATTCCCTCACTTCCTTTCTTCCTTCTCTTTAGCAACAGGCTGCGAGGTCATTAGTATCAATATCTCAGATCTCTCTCATGCCACACCTAAAATAAATTGTCAATAGGAGGTGTTGTAGAAGATTCACACATCATTCCAGCAACTGTAATATCTGTTGGGAAATGCAAAAACACCAGGTGCATAGCTGCTGGATAGAGTTTCCATTTACTTTACCTGGGGCTTTTCTGTTACATGCAGTAATGTACGTCACATGCAGAAAAAAAGTAGGTGGAAGGTTCTTTCCAAACCACATTGACTGAAAGAATGTACGTGTAAGGTAATCTGTATGCTGACATGCTCATGTGTTCCGCAGAGGAAAGGGTTACCTTGTCAAGGAAGTCTTCCTGCTGCAGGTGTGCATCCTAGCAGATTCATTCAGAGACTGAGAGACGAGAATGAGCCCTCCCTCAACTGACATGTACAAACAGCCTTTTACCCATTTGTCTCCTAGGACATTTGCTAGCTGTCTCGTTAATCTTTTACTCGAAGTCAGACATATGTATTGATGGGAAAACAAACCATAGACCACAGACCCCCTGCCTTGCATTCCTCATGTCCTCAAAATAACACTCACCATAGAAGCATGCAGACAGCACCGAGAGCTCAGTGGATTTGTACCTGTATTTCCTTGCACTTCTGAAGCACTTCTTCCACTGTTGTTCTCATAAGCTCTTCTTCTGACTTATTGTTTATACTGTTGAGTATCTACCTATGCCCTACGTCCATCACATCCCCTTCCTCATTTGCATTTTGCAGGTATATGATTCCTTCTGTATCTCTGAACTTAAGGTGGCTGAAGAAACTGGGACTGGAATGTCTTCCTTTCAACTCTAGGTCACAGTGCGCTCCATACACCTCTTACTGACCTTCTGGGGGCTTTAAAAGCACCGTTAATTTTAGTTTCTTCTAACAGAGTAACAAAACTTCAGGATCTGATCCTCAGCTGGTTGAATGGTTTTTAACTTTATTAAGAGGGAATAAGAAACTTGTGAGCCCAAGCCACTAGCAGAGTATAGAAAGGGAAGTAATTTCAGGAACAGAAATATCCGTGAAGTTTAATCTCCAGTTATCTTGCCTCTGACTTCACGTCATCTGGTCCCAACACACTTTGTGAGCTAGCTTAGCTCAGTACTGAAATAAAAGAGCCTGGAGGTGTTGTCTTAGTGGTGTTAAATAGTGATCTTCTATCTTACCCAAACAAGCAGATTCTTTTGCATCTTGCATCATTGCATCATCTGAGGCTTTCTTGCATGTTTGCCTTCAAGCTTGCCAGGCGGATTGGTTGGGATTAGTGGCAGAGGTTTTCCAATGCTAATTTTATTTTTAATAATATTTATTTTCTCCAACAAAGCTATGCATCCTCACATGTTGCATCTCATTTTAGGTGAGCTCAAAATTTCTTTAAATAGTAATTATTTGAAAAGGAAGAATACCCTCCAATTCCTGTAAGAATATTGTTTATAAATATTTGTACTTTGTATCTCTGTAAATGAAAATTACCAAAGCAGAACAAGGATTTATTTTCAGTTCTCTATAATCTTAGAGTTATGCTTTGTACTGTATGACATGGGATAGAACTTCATGGGACTGGATCCAGTCAGATCCATATCTCACTCAAATCCACATTTGTACATTGTTTAGGGTGTTTGGTCAGGAAGTTTTAGCCTGTTTCAAATAATTCATATTTCTAGTGTTCAGTCTCTGTAAAATCCACAGAAACTCCAGAAGGCTCTGTAATCACTTCTTCAAGTGAGAATGTATTCTTTAATAGGAATTCAGGTTTGATATAGTGGTAGAACATCTCCTCTCCATTTCATTTTTATCCTAAATATTTTTGGTTTTAGCTTTTAGGTCCCCTTTGCAAAAAAAATCTCAAAAAACTTTTTACAGCACCTAGCACAAGGCCACCGAGATCATACCTCGTTTTGTAATACAAATCATCACTTAGAAGTAAAATAAGAAATAGGCTGTACAGACTATTGACTCTTCTCCAAGAGGTAGTCAGAGG
This sequence comes from Oxylabes madagascariensis, assembly GCA_013400675.1. Taxonomy (NCBI): domain Eukaryota; kingdom Metazoa; phylum Chordata; class Aves; order Passeriformes; family Timaliidae; genus Oxylabes; species Oxylabes madagascariensis. The sequence goes on along the minus strand of VYZR01108565.1, from coordinate 69,786 downwards.
TTTGTAATAACTAGTTCAGTTGACAGCCCAGAGAAGGGAAGTTCTGGAAGCCAGTGTTGGTGATAAAGGTGTGACCTTTGCGGTGTTGCCCTGCAAGATCCTTCTACAGTGAAGTAAGAGCAAGTACTTCCCACTGTAACTCAGCTGTCAGTCCTGCACCATCCTTAGTCTTGATGTGGAGGTCTGTGACAAAGGCACCTCCTGCTGTGCTGGCAACAGTATTTGGGAACTAGTAGGAAATAGCTGTCGTACCTGGAGACAAAGAGTTAAATTATGAAGTTGATATTATTATACATAAAATAACAACAGTCTGTAATAATCTGGGACAGATTTGAGTTTATAAACCCATCCTGCAAACTACAGCAGTCCGTCTCTAACCCTGGGTTCACTGAAGACATTGAAGTTCAACATGTAGGTTAAAGTGAAAATCGCATTCAATGTTGGCTTTTGTATAGACTCATTTGTTGGCTGGAAAGAAGTAAAGCTAAAGAGAAGGCTGAAAAGCTAGTGAAAGTGCTGTGGCAACTCACTGTAAATTTCTAAATCCCTGGTGCAGAGACTACATCCAATTGCTGTTACTTCTCATGCACTTAGATCAACGGGTAATTCTTCGGGGAGCGGCATCATTGTTTTGTTCTGAATTGTGTTCATGGTTGGTCTGTGACCATGCCTCCTGGGCTGAAAGATATTACAATAGAGATGGATCCTCTCCACCTTTGCAAGTGAATTGAGAAGGCCAGGTCTGGCTGCTGTGCCTTGGGTGAGCTGTGGGAGCAATGCCTTCATCCCTGTTACCCTGCTTATGGAGGTGCTGGAATGCAAAGGAGATGAAGTGCCCGTGCATCTGCCAGCCTGTCCTGCCTGGCTGGGTTTCATTGTTCTTCTAATTTCATCCAGTGTTTCATTCAAGGAACAGTAACGCAAAACTTAGCATCCTAGATGATTTCTTGCTCTCTTACTTGGCCTCCACACCCTTGCTGGGGTGGGTATCCCCCAGATATCCACAGCCTCTCCTGCCTTCCCCTTCCTTTCCCCCAGCAGCTTGCTGTCCTTTAGCCAGGTTACACATATTTTTTCAATCCCGGTTGTTCATGGTCTCTGAGCACAAGGCTTAGCGGAGTGCTGTGCTGTCAGCTCTGCGAGACGCCCCAAAGGGAGCCTGGCTGTGGCTCTGCTGTTTTCACACCTCTGCGCAGATGGACCCAGCTCCCCTCCCCGGCGCCCCTGCGGGCGCGCTGCCCACCCTTGGCCTCTGTTGTCAGAACGACTTTGGCAACTGCCACTGCTGGATTGCATCACCGTGCATGGCTCCCAGGTGGCTGCAGCTTTCAAACTCGCCTATCAGCCTGTCTATCTGCTATTAGGTTCTTATCTCGCCTGTCTATCCGGGGTATCGACTTCTGGGCTGCTTTTGCAGCTTTAATTGCAGTTTGGGCACGGCAGCACTGGGATGTGGGTGCTAGGTCAGCAAGCATAAATCCCGTGGTTGTTCAGGCTTGGACCACACTTCTATGGCACTGCAGGAAATGGAGGCTCAGCAGGCTGAAGAACTGGGGAAGTAAAGCAAGCACAGCATCTACTCATGTGCCTCAGCAACTGCTCAGGGAAAGGAGCAGCATTGCCAGCAGGCACCATCGGGGAGATGCCAGCTTCCCCCCTGTGATTTATATGGGGTTTGCAGTGGGGTGGGGCCAAATAGGGCTGGTAGGAAGCAGCTCATAGAGCTATGTGGGATTAGTGAGGAGTAGACAGAGGCAGCACAGGACCGGGCAGGGGACCTGCTCGTGGGACGCTCAGCCACAGAGGCAGCTGGCACTGGAGTGCTGATAAGGAGGAGAAACAGATGGCCACGCAAGCCCTTACACATGCCTTCCTGGTAGGCCTGCTGAAGGCTGGTCCACATCCCTTATTCCCCAAACAAAAATACATCTTTTCCTTTCCCTTGTTTGAAGATTTCATCTGGCTCATTAAAGTTTACTGCCATAAACATGCTCTTGCAGTCTTAGCCCAGTACATTGCTGCCGCTTGTGAATGACACAGAATCAGTCCCATTTATGCCTCTACCATGTTGTTGTGACATGGTTACAGAGCCCTTTCTTTAGTGCTGCAAGTCTAAAAAATTAAAGAAAATTAGAAAAAATGGTAAAAGAAGGAGAGATAGCAATTATGTAAAATATCCCCAAACTAATTCCAGAACTGGCCTTGATACCAAGGGAAGCCTGCAGCAACTCCTAGGTATGCAGAAGGTAACATGACAGACTGCTAAGTGGAATTTGTTTAAGCTGTGTTCCATATAGTGGAAGTAAGAGTGATGTGGTGGGGCACGGTAGTTGCTGTGGAAGCCTTTTAGTTGTATGGCAGAGAGGGAAACCTTCTGGCTGTATGGCAGAGGGCAGAAGGTGAGCAGAGCCCATGTAGTGCCCAGGTACTGGAGGCAAAGCTCCAGCATTTGGTATCCTCTCCTTACAGCAGTTCATTGCTTGCAGGCTCGTGTTGTGCAGCTCTGCCTATTCTCCATTACTACAGAGCCACCATGGGGATGAGGTTTGGAAAAAGCACAGAATGTTTCTAGTAGTGCAGATGTTTTCAATGAATTCACCCTTCAGAACTGAAAGCGAAGGAGGCCTGGAAGGGGAAGAGTGTTTGTAGTGAAAAATATTCGGCTCATCCATATGTAGACCCAATGTGAGCCTGGAAGACACTGAGTGCTCCCTGTGAAGTGACAAGTGCCCTCAGTCTTCACTAAAGTTTTGCTGAAGGCAGTGGGTATGTCTGCATAGCAGTGGCAGCAATGACTGCTTTTTGGCTGGGTAAATTAGCCTTTGTGGCTGCGCTTCAGCTCCTACAGTATGCACGCTTCAGTATCTCTTTAGAGGCTTGTCTGATGAAAAGGGAAAACATTCAGCATCTTGCCAGATCAGGGCCTGGATTTTGAAATGTTTTTGTAGGTTAAAATGAGAATGCATATGCATGGGCTTGTTTTCAGGCGAGCTGAGTACTTGTAGCTTACAGAGTTGGGTGTAAATTTTAGATGTTCTGAGTCTCAGAACATTTTTTCTCCTGATACTATCCTTATTGCCCTTACCTCCACCTCCTCTGCTGTTATATAGTATTTTAGCTATGTAACTGTACTATTTAAAGCATTTATGATACCATTTGTTTGGGAAACAGTATAAATCTGCTCTATCCTCTTTAGGAGTTTGCATTGCTACTCAGCAATGTAAACCCCTGAGTGACTTCCATGTAAAATCAATCAACAATATGAAATCTAGTGGAAGGGCTGTGAATGTCACTCAAAATAAGGCTCCCTTTTCTCCACAATGGCCTTGACTCAGCCAGCGAACTGGAATCTGGCCTGTTTCACTCCCCATGAAATATCTGGGTACAAATTTACTCCTTTAGCATCTTACAAACAAAGGTCGCAGGACCCAGTCCCCACAACTTTCACATTTTAAAGAAGTGACAGAGCTGGAAAATTTGTGTGAGGACCCTTTGTCACTTTAGTATCTCAAATGGTAACCTAATTCTGTGGAGTATCGTCAATGTAATCTTATGTGAACAGGCTTTCTAGCAATACAATATTTCTGGAAATATTTTAAAAGGTGCCAATGTTTATACAAAAAGGTGGGTACAGTTTTAGGTCTGTATAGCTGTACTTTTGATGCCCTCCCTCCTTATCCCCACATCTGTTTCCAAGAATGTCATACCTGGAAAGAATCATTTCAAATTAATTCAATTTGTTTCAAAGCAGCCTAAGCTTCATCCCTCACAGGGGCCACTCAATCACATTACTGCTCCTGTGAAACTCCTAATGGGACACAAAACAAGTAGAAGTAGATTCAGGTGATCTCACATATTAAACATACTAATTAAATCTGGCAGCAAAATGACTTTGTGAATTTTCTTTAATCCTGTTTTTAAATTAGGCCATATGTATTTTGGCTGTAGATTTCACATGCTTTCTACGAACTTCCTTTTAACCATGTCCTGTGGCCAATTCATATCTAATTTTTGAAAATCAGTCTTAGGTGGTAACTGGATCATTACATATGAAGTGTCTAATTCTGCTTTCAGATCAACCTATTCCTTTGAAAAGCCCAGTGAATATCTCACATGAGAGGTTCAAAGCTGAACTGGTCTGATTGTCCCTTTTAAAAACCCAAATGTGCCGTGTCTCTGTGTTTTATGAGAAATGTTTCCTAGAGGAAAACTAGCTTTAGGAAAATGGGGATTCTTGCTTTAAATCAGCACTTTGCTACTTTATACCTTTACCTGTGGGGAAAATGTCTAATTTATGTGTTTTGCAGTGACATGCTGACTAACAAGATTAACAAGGGACATACTTACTAACAGGGGCTTCTTCCTGAAGTCCTCTTCTGCACAGTCTTGTATTTAACCCACCCCACAGAAAGTTTGGTTTGCAGTTCAAGGAAGTCTATGTTAATAGCCAAAATGTTACCGCCCATTATCCACTTGAATAAGTATTCAGCCCTGATGGGTGCACTCCTCTGTTGTGCACATTTTAAGTTCACAAAGCCAAAACTCCTTGTGGCATCCAGGATGTATGGTGGTACCTGAACTGACTCTTTTAGGGGATGGGAGGAAATTCTCTGTTACTTCTGGGGCCCAGACACTTTCATGTCCCATGCTCCCTGTGATATTCTACACTTTTTATCTATTTCAGGTGGGGTGTGGGGGTGTGGGTGTGACAGCAACAATGTTCACAGTGTTTACAGGCCATTCTGGGCAGAACATCTATTTATATGATTTTGGAGGGACTGAACTTGGTGAGCTAAGTGGCCCTGCTCCTCCTCATTTTATGCTGCACTCTCCTGACTGCACCAGTGACACAAATATGCAATAAATAATACAGTCTACAGTAGCGCTGCTTTCACATAATAACTACGGCAACAAAATTCTTTCCTGGAGCCAACCATTTAGTGTGCGTAATCTGTTACAGCTCTGTCGAGTTACACAGGACTCCATCAGTTCCCTGCAGCAGCAGATTTGGCCACTTTTGTTCCATCAAGGATTAGTGGATGGGAAATTTACCTAGACATACACACAGATACAACAGTGCTCACCCAGAGAACATTTTATCATGGACTCACCAGCGCTCCTGTTTTGCTAGGGTGACAATTTGGTCTGCTGAAGTGAGTTTGTGTCAGCACCGTTCTCTTGATCTCTGTGCATTTAGTGACTCCTTCACTGGGCAGTAATGTTGGAGAGCAAGGAAAAGCTGCCAGTGATACAGGTTTGTGGGTGTGCAGACGTGCACATAGTGCAGAGAAAATAAGTGGCACTGTTGAATAAATGTCCTATCTGCAGAGGTGTGAGGTAGTCGCATTACTCAGAAGTGTGCTGAAATGATTGATGCTAAAAATGTTATACCACTGTACTTCACACAGTGCACATTAAAGGAAAGCCAAGTCAGGGCATATTAAATTTTATTGAGAGTGGGTTTTGCAACTTTTTAAGAGGCCATGTGCCATGCTTCCTTTTTTAGGATCCAACTACCAAAATTAAAACCAGTAAATCTTTCTAAAAATAATCTAAGAAAAACTTTCCTCTATGTGAAAACGAAGCATGTTAATGTCCTTGTGTGCCTTAATTTTCCATAAAAATATTGCCTTGTTGGCAAGCACAGTCTATTCCCCTTGCACAATACCAAACTCCACGTATCACCTCTTCACCTTGTTGCTGATGGTGTAAAACTGGATGTGCCCAGTCCTGGTGTTCAAGCCAGTAACATTCCCAGAATGGGAGGATGCTTTCCACTAATGGAGGCAGAAGACCCTGACTGCAACAGACTGCCTGAAGAACTGAACAGGATTTGGACCACTAGATCTGGAGAAGATGTAGTTGTGGGAAGATGAAGGATTTAAAAGTCAATCAAATACAAATTTATTGCATGGGTTTTAATGAGGAATGTGTGCTTTGTGGGCATCGCTGTATACATACTCACTGTTTGCATTCAGTGAGCAAAGACACATGTGAAAGGTGTTTGCATAACATGAATGGGAAGTAGGTAGGGTTGTTCTTTCTCACAGTCGTTCTCTTTCTGTTTATATATATATAAAATTTACATTTATTGCAAAATATTATGTACTCAGACTGCGGCATATGTTAGGCTCACTATTTCACTATTGTATGTTGAATTATTGGGGAGAGATGGAGGGGCAGTAAAATTAAGCAGGATCCTGGGAGGTGATCATTTCCAGTTAAAGGGGTATATAGTTTGCATAAGCAATAAGGAAAAAGATGATCTTATTGATTCTGGAGAATTGCTTGTGTATGTACTTGGAGGCAGAAACAGAAGTGCTATTCAGGTATTTTAAGACTGTGCCTTTGTGTCTTTCTCTGCATCTAGAAAGTGCCCTGCCCAATTTGTGCAACGCTAGCTTAAACAGAAGAAGTGACCATTTCTGTGACTGTGTCTGTTTCGTAGAGCCAGGTAGTGATGAATGTGGAGGGAAGCTACTTTAGTGCTGCTGGCTAGAACCAAAATGTGAAGACACGGGTGAAAAGGGCAACCCTGTGTGAACTCAAATAGCTTCCAATCTCTTAAAATTGCTCAGTCTAGATAAAATTGTGGGATGTGAACTGCAAGTGCAGGCGGGAAGCTTAATGCTTTCTGGAAAAAGTAATGAGTGAAGGCTGCAGCAAAAACCAGAACGGCCCTTCCTCCCCTCAGCCCACTCTGCCCAAATGAGCACTTTCTCTGCAACTATTGGCAGTAATAAATAATCTTCAACTAAAACATCTCTTGTTACACCCTTTACTGTATTAGCAGTAAGTGTGTAACAAGCCAGTGCTGTACTAATAGTTCTGTGCTGATAAAAACCAGTCAAGTGAAACACAGAAAATGTTTTTTGAAAATGCATTCTGAAATGCTTTCTTGCAGTGCTAAAATCAGTTTATAGGAGATGTTGAAAACTAAGTGCAAGGTGTAGACACCATGTGTTTACTTTTTAAGGCTGGGGTAACGCCTAGGAAAATCTTTGCTTTTGAAACATGTTTCAGAGGACCAAATGCACTGCTGTGTACTCATACAAGTTCCCGTGGAGCAAAGGGGGCTGGACCTGTTTCCACCAGGAGTTGGTGCAATCACAAGCAAACCTCGATGTGTTTTTGTGGCGTCAGTGGGACGTGCCATGAACTGCTCCAGGAGCTACAGCCAGGCTCCCACAGTGGCCAGGACTTCTCAGGGAACTCTCTTTGTTCATCTGTGCTACTTCTGCCCATTTCAAAAACTGTAGCCAATTAGCTGTAAAAACAGATGTGCCTGTGATATTTCTCTTCCTCTAAAGGTTACAGGCCAGATTGCTCTTGGTGCTTGCATGGCAAAAAGGCAGGAGGTGGGGAAGACGGGAAAGAGTAAGAAACCTTTGCTAGTGTATTTGCATACCTACTGAGACACAAATATGGGGAATGAAGAGGAAACAGATTCTTTGGGCAGTAACAGCCCTTACAGCAGGGAGGACTGGGGGAATAGAAGGGTGTTCTTTCCTCTGCAGCACCTCTGTACCCATCAGCCTAAGAAAGTCAGGCACACAATAGCAATGCAGTTCCTCAGTTTTCACTTCATCCCACTCCCCCAGGCAGAGGGAGTTTTGGGAGTTAAACTGAGTTTTGAGAAGCAAGTCACCCCATCACTCTTCAAGTAGAAGACATCAGCTGGCAGAGTCCCAGGAGGTGTGCAGGAAGGGGTCTCTGTGCTGGTTGTAGAGGGAGCTAAGGAAATGTGCACCTCCGAGGTGAGGACAGCCGCTGGCTGCATGAGGTCGACCTCGGGTGGGCTGGGGCAAGGAAGAGGGCAGCCCTGCAGGGCTCCCTGCCCTGCTGTGCCTCCCACGGCCAGCTGCACACTCTCCTTGGGCTGCTGCACGGTGTGGACACTCAGGTGAGGCTTGCACTCGGGGCATCTTTCCGACGCTCCCTGGGCTGCTCCCTGCTGCTCCCGGGGTAGTTCAGCGGCCTCTTCGGGAGAGCCGCCTGCTTGACGCCTCGGAGCCCGTCTGCCAATTGTCCCCGTCACCACCACCTCTTCTACTCTGTGTGTGGCATCAGAGCAGCCAGCAGGACGTAACTATAGTCTCAGCGTGTTTAGGGCTGTCGCTGCTGACCAGCACTACAGTAGGCTGACTCACAAAGGACAAGGGATTTTTTTCCCCAGTGCAGTTTTTCAGGCTTAAGCTTATGCAGTGGACAGGGAGTGCTGCTTAACTAGAAAAGCTGCTTTAAGAGAAAGTTTCCTCATTTTATTTTATGGGGGGAAGTTTGTTTTCTTGCATGAAATATGTTGGGAAGGCCAGAATCCCCCTGCCAGGGCTGCTGGGACATGGCAGTGGTGTGAGCCAATGTGAGCGAGGAGACAGCCTTGGGCACTTCTACACTGTGAGGGCTGGTGAAACTTTGGATCCCCTCCTGACTGCAGATCTTCACAGCAGCATTCCTTGTGTGACAAGCCTTTTTCACATTTCCCCATTCAGCTGATTGTGGGTGCTGCGCTATTTTAAACCCACATGGAAGTATGTTTTTAGGACCATCTGCTACCGGCCCTAACCCAGATGATACAGTTAGAGCCTGCCCACAGCATCCTCCCCTCCTTCAGACAGTTCCAGGAACAAGCAGTGAGTCAGTCCCGCAGCTGAACTCATATTTAGCTAACCCTGATATCCTGCCTATCGGAGAGAAATGCACAACGGCCTTCCCAGGTGCAAAGCCCCGTTGTTCCCATTATTTAGAGAACGCTTGGAATTTAAAAAAAAAAAAAAAAAAACACACACCAAAGCAAATGTCAGATCAGTTAGTTCGTCAACTGCTTTTGTTCTGAAGGGTCAGAAGGAAGAAGTGATCTGTCCCCACACAGCAGCTTGCCCCTCTTGCTCTTGCCTCCAGGCTGAAGGGCAGTTTGTGCCCCTGGCTGACCGGCAGGCTCGGAGCCCTCCCCTTGCCTCTCGCTGCGGTGGTGCTGCCTCGGCTGCGGCTCTCGCTCCTGCTGAAACATCTCTTCGCAGCTGGAGCAGAGTTAATTCTTCCTTCGGGCACTGGGGGTGAGCGTAGGCGTCTCCTAGAGCCGTCTAAAGGCCATTGTCGCTTGTCAGGGTCCTGCCTTCTCTCGTTGAGCAACTGTTGTTAAACACATTTGTGGGTCTGGATGAAGCTCTTTACCTTAGGAGCTTCATGAGCCTGAAATAAGGTTTCAGCCAATGGATCATCTGAAAAAGCCTCCTAGAGAGCAGCATGACTAAGAACCAACGTTTATAAACCATTACTTGATGTATTTTAAACTCCTGCTCTTTGATCCCTGTATGATCCAGCGGCCGCTTTCTGGCTGTTTGGCAAAACCGGCAAAACATGCCCTGCTCTGTCATCACATTTCTCCTGGATCCCCTCAGCATGCTGCACTGTTTCCCACCCAGCAGGTTAATGACCCATAATTACCTTCATCATATAATGAATAAAGTTCAGTATCTCTACAGCAGATACATGAGCACTCAGCCTGGGCACAGCCTTCAATGTTAAATGATACCTGAGGCCCTGTCCTGCTCCTGATGAAGTGGAGGTAAATCCCCCACCCACCTCCGCACAGCCACCGACTCCCCAAATCTGCAGCACAGAGGAAAAGCCCTCCCTGACGCTGCCGGGAGCATTACCTGTAAAATGAGTATGAAACATGAACGTTGTTTTATTTGGGCTATGCGGTGTTTGTGTGCTCTCATGTAAGCTCAGATCAGCCCTGGCTCTGAGGAGCTTTCACTGGTATCCTGTTTCGATCAATGCTGATTTAAATAAGCATCGTGAACCTAATTATTTAGTACTGCTCACATGACACCACATTTGCTATGGTACCCTTGAGACAGGCAGGCTTTATCCCGCTCAACAGAAACATCCGCAGCTGTACCACAGTCTGCTTCAGGCTCCTTGGAGTTACTTCATCGTTGCCTGACAGCTGTGTCCCCTGACCATTATCTGGTGGCCGCATACTTCAATAGCAGACTGTATGTACTGTATGCACTAGTCTACGGTGTGACCTGACAACTTGGCTTCCTCTCCCAGAGTATATCTTGTGCTACTCTTCAGCATCCTACAGTTTATCTGTGGTCAGCTTTCTTACCCATTTCCTGCCAGCTGCTACTGGTCTTTTAGTCAGCTCCGCCAGGCACACAGGCAATGGTGAGCTTGCTGAGCCTTGTGCTGCATTATTTCTTGGATGGAGGCTCTGCAAAGGCTGCTCTGGAGTTTTGTGTACAGGATTTCTTTGTATGTAGTGTCATGGCAATTAATGAATGCCACTCTTAAGAAATACACCTTGTATTTTTCAGCTGGTATCAGTTTTATCTCCATTCTAGCATTGTTGCAGTGTTATGGCTCAGGCTTTGAAAGCACAAAATTGTTTCTAGCAAAAATTATAACTAACTTCATCAGCCCACAAGCCCAGAATTTGGTATTCTTCTAACCTCCTTTGCCAAGTTGTCCCACAGAGATGTTAAAGCAGCTGAGGGCACAAGTCCCTGCTCTGAATCCTGAATTTGGTGTTTTACAGGAACAATCCTGTGAAACACCCAAAAACCCTAAGCCTTTTGGAAAATGGCCTTGTTATCCAAGCTGGGACTGAGCTGATGGCACTATGGTCATGTACTGAGCTCAGTGTGGGGGTGTCCCCATTGCCGCAGCAGGGTGCAGCGGCTGTGGGGGGCCACAATTCATGGACGTGTCCCTTGCTTCTCTTGCTCCTGTCAGGGCAGGTTTAGGTTTACTGTTGGGGCTGTGTTGGGAATCACCTGTTCTGAAGGAGCCAAGTCACTGGAGCTCAGGGTTAGTAACTGAGGGTTTGTTCTCCGCCCTTTTACCCTGACTCCCCCCTTCCCAGGAGCACCTGAGTGAGCCCTAATGAGATGAATGTTCAGTGAAGTAGAAATTGGCTAGAGAGACTCTGGTGCTCCAGCCTATCAAAAAAAGAATGGCTTTGAAACAGCAAAAGGAGAAGAGCTCAAAGACTTGCCCAAATAATTTCCTCTTTNGAAAAAAAGAAAGAAGGATAAAATACTTTCCTAAATAATTTTCTTTTTTTTTTTTTTTTTTTTTTTTTTTTTTTTTTTTTTTTTAAATCACTAAAAATCACTTTAAACCTTTATGAGGTTTATGAATCAGCATGTAATAGATCCTTTTACTGGGATACTGGGGTGTGGGACAGTGTGGGAGTTCCTGAGCTTTCTTGTATGCATTTTGCTAAGCCCAGATACACACCATCAGAAACAGGTTCTGTAAGATTGAGCACAGGGAAGGCATGGATAAAGCCATGTCCATGTCCCATTCAGACAAGCAGCCTAACTGCACGTCTGGAAACAGGAGTGCTTGGGCCAAAGGCTGAGGCAGATCACATGGAAAATCGAGGGGAAGAAGAAATTTGGCTCAGTGGAATTCACTGCTGAGCTTCTGAGAGACTGAATGCTCACGACAGTGTCTCAAATGAGAAACAAGGCAGAGATGTCTTTCTGCAAAGTGGTAGGAAGGATTGTGTCCATCCTTTCCCATTCAACCTTCATTTTGAAACCTAATGATGATAGCTGGAGGTGAGGGGGGTGTTTTTGTTCTGAAACACCTTTTGAAGGAGCCTGGCAATCTCAGCAATACATTGAGGATTCCTGGAGCGGTTTGTCTCATTGTCCTAGAGACAGCAAGTGTGAATAATCTGGGTTCAATGCCCAGCACTGTTGCTGTCTTCTCTCCTGGTAAATTTAGTAGACATATCTAGGAAAAATCCAGTCCAGCCGAGCACCACAGAAGGTTAAGAGGGAAATTACCCCTTAGGACTTTCTGTTCCTGCTGCAGGGCTCCTGCCATGCATTGAGTGAGTTGTAGATTTTAAGGCACTGGTGCATTGGTGCACTGGCTTATTAAAACTCAGGTTCCAGTGAATCCACTCAACCCAGTGATGCAGATCTGCCAATATAACTATTTTTCTCTCCATCATTTACTATTCCAGCAATTTTGAAATGAGATCTATCTTTTAATAGCAACATTTTTTCATTTTCTTCAAATAATTCCTAAGGATAGTGAGCAGCATTGGGCTAAGAGGTTTCTGGGGGATCCCATTAAACATCATCTGAAGATGGGGATGATTCATTTAGGATTGCCTTTGGCTCACTTTTGGCTCCCTGGCTTTTAATTGATTTAATAAGAGGTACATTAATTCTGGATAGTGCTAATTATTTTAATCAGAATGCCATGTGGGACTGAGTTAAATGCCTCACAGATGTTGAAACCCATGACATAGACACAGCTATCTTTATCAGCTAAACTGGTAATTTCACTAAAAAGCAACACCGAGCTCATTTGACAAGACTTTTCCATGAAGTCATACTGATGACTATTAATTACACTGCTATCTTTTAAGCCTTTTTCAACTCTGACCCACAAGTGCCCATCTGAGCAGGATGAAGGTGCAAGGCAAATGAGACATGGAGGCAGAGGGGACTTGCTGAGTTGTGTTATCTCCAGGCCAGGAGCTACACTGGGTAGTATCAGTCATGTAAAGACTGTTCTCTCACTAATCCTTCACATCAATCTGCTTGACTCGTGGATCAGTGTTAGGCCAGTCAGCCTGTGGTTGCCCAGCCTGCTTTTTGTACTCTCTGTAAATCTCTTCCAGTCTTCTGGAAGCTCTCCAGTGGTCGCAGATGTGTGAAAAATCAACACAAACATTTTGGAAAACTCTTTGGCACTTTTCTTTAGTATGCTGAGGTACAACTTACCAAGTGCTGCTGATTGAAAAATGTTCAGTTTTGATAGTGGCTGTTTAACTTTCCCTTAAGTAACTGATGGAATAGAAAGTGTTTCCTTATCACTATGAGATAAGAATACATCATCCTACTAGTTTCCAAATACAAACCTGAAATATTTATTGAATATTTCTTCTTCTATGAATCATGACGGACATTTTTGAGATTCTTATCTAGCTGTGGTGCTATCCCATTGTTAGGATTTTGTTTGTTCCTGATAAATTTAAACAGTTCCTCTTTATTGTTCTTACTGGCTGCAGATTTGTGTGTTGGTGCCTTTAATTTCCTATAGTAATTTCCTCACTGCTGATATATGTACACCCATGCTGACAGATCCAGATGCAAGTCCAATGTCCAAACTACCAAAGTTTTAATGAATGCGGGCTCCTGCTTTTGTCTTGACCCAGTACAAATGAACAGCTATAAAGATTGGGTTAAGGTTTAATTTCTGAATTTCATATTCCTTCTCTCTGATTCCAGAAAAGCTGGCATGTTTCAAAGCCATCTTTTATTCAGTGGCTCTCAGTCTTTGAGAATCAAGATCAGAAAAAAAGAATCCTGTTTGTTTCATTCCTGTGAATCAGGAATAAACTGGTTTGTACTACGATGAAAATACCTGGGTTATATTTTGAGTGGTGACTATGGACTTGGCTACAGAGCTAACTGGTGGATAGGGCTGGTTGTCCTCTGCTGCCCGTGCAGGGCTCAAACCTGTTGTACAGCTGGAGACTGCAGAGAGTAGGGAATTTCTGCAGGTAGGGAGCCCTTTGGTCCAGGCACTGCTGCAGTGTGTATCCGTAAGGGCAGATGGACAATCACAGAGCAGAGGGGAGAAATGAATTCATTGCATCAGGGCTGAGGCTGTGCACGTCACCGCCCTGTCCTGCTGAGCAGTCGCTTGCAGCAGCGCTCAGTCCTGGCCGTAGGGGTAGGAGGGTCAGCCCAAGTGCTGCCCTGCTCTGAGTTTGGTGGTGGGTGGCAGTGGCCTCTGGAGACACTGGTGCGATGAGTGGCTCTTTCTCCTTGCTTCCCTCCCAGCTGCTGGGGAGGTGTGAGACATTTTTCGCCCTTCTTGTTGCTGTCTCTGACCTAGTGTGCTGCTGTCTGCTGCAGATGTGCCCTGGGGACTTAGAAAAGCCCCTCTGGGTAACAGTACATGAATTGTTATTTTTGATTGCAACTGGGTGACCATTTATTGACTCTTCAGCGGGGTAAAGTTATTTAGAAAGTTATGCAGCTGGAAGAATGCTGCAAGCCTGGCTTACAACTCTCCTCTCTTTCCCAGTAATAGACTTTGATTTGCCGTAGTTCATTTCCCTCTGAAGTCTGCTTTTTGTAGATAACATAAAGCACTTGGCATAGTGGTTGATAACTAAATGTATGAAGCATGACATTTTCCTAGATACAGTATGCCACATGAACACTTGTCTTTTGTATCAGAACCCATAAACAAGAGTTGACTGAGGGCAAATAGCTTGCTCAGGTCCTGTGGAGAGGCAGGGAGTGAGTCAGTGCTGAGGGGAGCGTGATGTGGTCACAGCTGCTTTGAGGAGGGCATGTGGCAAGAGAAGGCAAAGCCCAAGGGCAAATAATCCCTATGAGCCAGCTGGTAAGCAGGTGAGGCAACTCATGATGTGGATTAAAAAAAAGTATTTTGGAAACTTAATTTCCTCCACACTTGTTTTTCTGTCCAGTGATTAAAATACTGACATGTTTTTCTGTCTCTGGAGCATGGCAATCCACCTCTCCTCCCACCTTCCCCAGACTAGTGAAAACCTCAGGAACTGCCATTAAGGAGGACCGGGACACTCCTGCTGGGTTTAGACCTTGGCAGCCCTGTGGGGGTAGAGGATGGTGCCCGCGCCGAGCCATCAAACAAAGCAGTTAACCTCTTGGTTTCTCCCTCACCACCCACAAAGAGAAGCTAAAAATAGTAGGCAATCTTACAGAGTTCTGGGAAAGAATAAAGTAAGAATAAAGCACCGGGCTGGGTGGCTGGAAAGCAGCACTCTGTGCTTAAGATGGAGCATAATGTAATGTATACCAGTGAATATGCCGAGCTGTGTAATATATTTGAAAAGTAATGAAGCTTCACACCTTCAGCTTTGCTATTAAAGCATTGCTGAGAGCTAGATTCACACTGCTGTGCTGCTGAGAGTTAGTAAGGGTGTGTATGAACTGAGGGAAAATGACTGCCCTTCCCCTTCACAGTTCTCAAGGTTTTACACCAGCTGCCTGGCTCCAGCCAACACAGGACTTACGCAGAAAAGTAAAGGAGAGAAAAAGTGGTCGTGTAATGAAAGGCAGCTAGAAGAGTATGGGAAGTACACAGCTCTGGTGAGTTAAAATGAAGATACTTGGGGTTGAATTTTTGAGCCTCTTTTCCTAAACTGTGTATGCAAGCTGCAGGCAGGCAAGTGTAGGCCAGAGACAGCTCAAAGAAATGCTGACTTGCTCATGAAAATGCAGATTTTACAGTTGTGTGTGTAAGAACTTTTGCATAGCAAGTACGAAGCTGTGAACTGCTTCCCTTGATGCAGACTGAGCTTCTTTGGTTCAGACTCAGTTGTAAGGGAAAGTAATCCACTTACTGATTTTGAATGAGAATCAGGCATCTGTTTGGATCGAGTTTTTGCATCCTGTTTCAGCCATACATTTATGAGCTATCCAGAGGCGCGGGAACTGAAAGCGAAGAAAATATTTGTGGGATTCCACAGAGATGGAAGCAGCCCCTGGTCTGCACGTGTGAATTTTACCAGTGCGTTTTGGTGGTTTAGAATGAAAGCCTAGTGCTAGCTCATAATGAAAGTGGAACCTAAAACTGATCACATCCAAATTCCCAATGCCTAACACACTGGTGTGTGAGGGCTTAAGGCAGAGGAGAGGGGCTACGTCAGGTAAAGATGCTGTATATTTATTTTAGTGCTTAGAGTTTATTAGAGTTGGGTGAAAATGATTAGCTGAAAGGATTCCGAGTAAACCAATTTAAAATGTAATTATGAAGGGCTCAAGATATTGTGTGTGTGTGTGTGTGTGTGTAATTATGTTTCTTGTCCATGTGCACTGTATTCAGTGGTTTTGTTCTGCAGTGAGTGGAAGGGGGAGGAAGGGATGTGCAGGGGAATAGCTGCACGGGGAGCAGCTGTTGTCAAAAGGCAGCTTGTGCTGGGTTTCTCCTGTAATCTGGAGATGTGCTGTGCTCAAGGTAGCACTGAGCTGGGTATGAAACGCAGAGTAGCCATAGCAATGTGTTTCAGCTACTCAGAATTGGGAACAAAGCTGGGCAGGTGATTGCAGTGAGCTCCTTGCTGCTCTCTTGGGATTCTCCTAGCCTGTGCCACAGTGAGCTTGTACAAAATAGCTCAGGTTTGCCATGCAAGATGCATCATATCTTGGGATAAGACCACTGACATTCTGGTTTGTGGCATTTCAGGGTTCTCATATCACCCCTGTGACCAGCAGCAGAGAATAAGCCTCGTCTGGTCAGTGAGTTATTGCAGCCTAGCTCACGTCCATGCTGTGGGGGTGAAGTCAGTCTGGGATGGGCTTGCTTCATCCACACTGTTTGCTCTGGAGTGAGCCGAGTCTGAGCAGAGTGGGTGTAGGAGTGAGGGGACTTGTCCCCCTTGGCTGTGGCTGGCACTCCTTTCATATGCTGGCCCAGGGCTGGAGCCTGGGATGAGCAGACCAGCATAGCACTGACACTGCACCCATCCATGAACCATGCAGGACAAGCCACACGCATGGTCTGGAGGCACCTTTTTGAGGCTGATACACCTGGGCTTTCCTCCAGATGTTTTTCTTCTGTACACTACCGAAGGCACAAAAGGAAATGTTCCTAGAATGCTTCTTACATTAAATAGGGAATGCAGTGAGGAAGAGAAAGAAGAGAAGAAATTGTTGGAGGAAGGTGGGCTATGACAATAAAGGGGGCCAAGTCATTAGTGCTTAAAGGCATTTTATCATCAGTGGTGAAGGGTGACTTTTTTGTGGGTATGATACCCAATGAATATGTGTCTGAGTTAGGTAGTGAACTGTGCACAGAGGCACATTTAGGACAGAAAGTGAAAGGACATGCTCCGGCTGACTCACACATTCATCCACAGCGTGAGAGCGATCCCTTTTGTAACAGAGCACCAGTTGGGCAGCAGCTGTGCTGCACATGACTCTTGCCTTCATCTGACATGGGAACAGAGGGCAGGAGGAAACTCCTAGGATAGCACACTCAATATCTCTTATTTTATCCTGCAATTCCTGATCAAGCATAGTATTAAAAAATAAAAAAAAGCAGTGTTATGCCCATATTGTTTCATCTTTTCCTTATAGTCTCTGTATGTCTGCTTTCTCTTACTGCCTTAATTGGATTGTTGGCTGCTTGGGGCAGCCATGGTCTTGTGCTCTTATCATTCGCTGTGGTGGGCCAGTATCACACAGACTATCACATCAGCACTTCAGACACCTCCTCTGGCATTTTTGGACATCGGCTGCAAGATAGAGATGTTCCATTGGGACAGGCACATTTTCACAGCAGAAAACCCATGTTTCTGTTTTGTCCTTTGCTCAGTAGGTGCTGGTGTGTGTCAACTAATCCTTTTCCTACTTAATCATTCAGTCAGCACCAAAGTGTTCCTCTGAGTAATGGCCTAAAGACCAGAACTTCTAGCCAAACCTTGTGTTTTGCTAAAACCACAAATCAAACTTGAAAAATAGGTGCAATAAGAAATAAAGCTTCCCAATAAAGAGAAAGGAATATTTCAGCAGCTGTCATCCTAACTCTTAATACCTTCTTGCAGGAAAGAACTGTTTTCTGGAAGATGGCAAGGGAAATGAAAAGGGGTAGCAGTGCCTACAGCTGATAACACTGACCTGTTTTCTTGGCATTCTTCCAAATGCAAGGCCAGCTCTGCTTGAAATATAGGTGATTCATCAGCTGAATTGCAAGCAATAGTGTGGCGCAGAAGCACAGTCATATTTTTTCAATAGCCTGAGTTTTAGCTCTTCCACTTTTAAAACTAATGAAGCAAATAGTGTTGTGACACAGATGTAGGCAGTGAAAATGTGTCAGAGAAAGGCAATTAACCTCTGTACTAATAAAGTCTGTCAAATTAATAAAATATTTTTAATATATTATAATAGCTAATCAGAAATATATAGGCCATGAGAGTTCAGTGTAGCAAGCCTGTGGAATCTTTTATACCTTTGAAATCTAGATGTAAAATTTCATCAGGGAAAAGCAGGAGGATTTTTGCATTTTTTTAACATGGGTGTAAATGGCTAAAAAGTCCCAAGGTGATTTTAGCTGGGGTGGGTTGTGGATTTCTCAAGACCTGTTGGTATTGTGTTCACCTCCTGCAACTAAGGTTGGGCTTTTATTTCCACATACAGGCGTCCCTTAATCACTTACTGGCTATATTATCAATGCTGTGCTGGACATTCATGGGGCATTCTGAGCTGAGACAGGATTGATTAAAAACCAAAGCAAAATAGATTCTCTAATCCAGCCACCTGGCTGGAGAAATGGGACTATCTGAGATGTATTCCTGGAGCAGGAGAAGGTTTTCTCCATTCTGTGTCCTCTCTCAGTCACGATTCTTACCTTTCCTGGCACAAAGGACCTTGTGTGTGCCTTCTGCGGTTCTTACTGTGGCCAAGGTTTGTTGGACCTGAATGACGGCCTTTCCAGTGGACAGACAGCCTGTAACAGTTTCCCTTTGCATACATAAGTCTTTCTGGATTCCAGTTGAGCCAGTTTGTGTGACTTAGACTAACCAAGCAAATGATCTGTTCATCCCCATGACCTCCTACGGGGGTGCACGTCATGTCTTGCATACTATATGGGAATGCTGGTAGTGCTGTGCCTCAATGGCAGCTCCTGGTGCAGGCAGCTTTTGTCATTGAGCAGGCTCATGTTAAATTGCATTCACAGAGCCATAGAATCAAAGAATGGCTTGGATTGGAAGGGACCTTAAAGATTATCAAGCTCCATCTCCCTGCCATCATCAGGGACAACTTTGAACAGATCAGTTTGCTCAGAGCCCCCTCTAACCTGGCCTTGCACACTTCCAGGGGTAGAACATCTATACTTTTCCAGGCAATCTGCTCCAGTGTCTCACTACCCTCATGGTAAAGAATTTCTTCCTAATCTCTAATCTAAAACTCTCTTTATGTTTGAAACCATTCCCCCTTGTCCTGTCACTACATGCTCCCTTATATAGCCCTTCTTCATCTTTCCTGTAGGCTCCTTTCAAGTACTGGAAGGCCACAATTAGGTCATCCTGAAGCTTTCCCTTCTCCAGGATGAACAATCCAAATAATTTCAGTCTTTCCTCATAGGAGAGGTACTCCATGCTTCTGATTATCTTTGTGGCCTCCTCTGGATTTGCTCCAACAGGTCCATGTCCTTCCTGTGCTGGGG
>VYZR01108565.1:34648-50578 GCA_013400675.1 Oxylabes madagascariensis | reverse complement strand
TGTGTGATGGGTGTGCGTGGACGTGCAGTTTCGGAGTACGGTCTGATTCTTAGAACTCTTAGTTTGATACCTGCCTGCAGGGAATTTCTTTTCAGGGGTTTCAGAAGTGATGGAACCGCCTTGCTGCGAGGAGTTGATTTAATCACTGAGCTGATGGCCGCTTTAGTTGTGTTCGGGCGTGGACAATGCTTGTCGGCTTGGGTGATTAGAGCCCATTGTTCTGTAGGATCCGGGGCTCCCGAGCTGCAGGCTTTTATGTTTCTACATCTAAATTCTAAAATTTACACGAATTATTCCATATATTTATTACAGTGCCATCTGAAAATGTGCTGAGTGTGTACTCAGTCCCTTTGTTTAAGTCATTAATGCAGATATTAAAAACATCGTCCCAGCATGGACCCCTGAGGACACCACTGGTCACTGATGCCCATCGAGACTCTGAGCTGATGATCACAATCCTCTGAATCTAAGTGTCCAACCACTTTCTTATCCATCTAACAGTCTACCCAGAGAATCCATAACTCTCCAATATAGAGAGAGGGATGTTGGGGGACTGTGTCAAAGGGTTTATGGAAGTTGAGATAAATGACATCTCTACCTCTTCCCTCTCCATTGATGCAGTCACTCCATAACAGAAAGTCAGGCAGGGCTTGACTTCCCCGCGGTGAAGCTGCGCTGGCTGTCTTGAATTCCCTCCTTGTCCTTCATGTGCCTTAGCGTAACTTCTTAAGGGCTGTGTTCCGTGAGGCTGACAGGCTGGTATTTCCCAGGGTCCCAGGTATTCAAAGGCTTTAACTACAAAATATGAAGTTTGACTGAATTTCATAAAAAGAAATGGCAGAAATCATGTTATTTTAATCACGAGTGAGCTGTTGCATTTGAATTCGTTCTAATTAAACATCAGGTCAGATAATGACCCTACTCAAAGGGTCTTTCTTTTTTTACCAGGTCTTAAAGTAATGAATAGTTTAATAAGTTTTGAATTATTTTAAATAGCTATTTATTGCTTGGAAAAAACAGCTTTTTGTACTTTTTTTAATAACACAGTGAAAATTATATTAATTTTTTTTTTTTTTTTACTTCTTATCTATATTTTAAGGAGCTTTGAAAGGATTAATTAAGCATTCAAACTACATGCTGAGGTATGTAAATGTTACTATCTCCACTTTTCTGATGGGGAATCTGTAGCACAATGCTGTGTAAAGCCTGAATCCACCACATCTCCATTTCAGGAAAAGACAAGGAGGATCAGCACCTGCCAGTGAGCAATTAATAGATTAACACAATCAGGTGATAGTGGCTTTCCCAAGGTCAGACTATAATGTCATGGGCAGACAGTTGCAGGCATTTGAGTTAATGAGTTACTGATGGTGAACTGGACTGTCAAAACTCACAGGATACGTGCTCCTGCTCACAAGTGATGTACATGACAGTACAGATTGCCCTGAAACAGTGTTTGTGGGCCATTAGGATAGCTTTGCCATGGCTCAATCTGATTATCTGAGCTACCATAGCATTTTGATATCTGGTGGACCTGTGTCTCTATATCAAAGTCCTCCCCTCCTACTGTGGTGTGATCTGTAGATATTCCAAGATCTCCCCTGCTGATCCAGTCATGGGAAAAGGAGCTAAAAGAGCCAGTTTGGCACTGGTTGTTGCCAGAAGTATCTGTGGATTTTGATGATTTCTACACCTGAAATATTTTCTTATTCTCAAGGAAGTTCTTCAATTAAAAAACTCCTCCATCAAATCCAGCCTTCCTGTTGTTTTACTAGTTTTTACTAAAAATGGCAGAATCTCCCATTCTTCTGTATTTAATGATAAGTTCCTACAAGAACCATCATTCATCTGTAGGCTGAGAACAGCCCTTCATCTTACAATCTTTCTGCTTTCTCTTCATCTGTATCCCAGTCCTCATCAACAGTTTCCCATGGGAATTGTTATATTAAAAATGTAATGACAGAAATGCTGTTTTGTGCAGGACTGTTCAGGAAAATGATGAATGCTGTGCAGATGTGTATATTGAAACCTCTGTATCTCTAGGAAATATACTGCTGTGTTTTCATAGGTTTCTCTCTAAAGCTGTAATTAACAACAGTCAGCAGAATGCTTGAAAGGGTTAAAGGAAAATAGATTTGAGGAAATACTCAAAGCCATGTGTAGATGTTGCACATTCAGTGTTGCAGTTGCATGTGTGCTTCAAAAAACGCAATGGGAAGTGTGTCAATTGCCTCTCTTTGCAGATAGATGTAAGTCTGTGTAAGCAAGATGCTGGTTACCACATAATTAGACTATGAGGTTCTGTCCTAATGCCCCAGTTTGTAACACTGCAGTGATCTGGCATGGGGCAAAGGACAAAGCATTCAGCTTCTCCAGGTCAGTGCCATCAGCAAATCAGGGTGGTCACACCTCTGGTGTGTACTCTGGTGAGTACAAAGCTCAGTGTTAGTCACAATGTTATCTTCCTCTCTGTTTGGGTATCTGCTGCGTCCAGTTTGAGATCCCAGAGCTTATCTACAACATGTGTCGTATGAACACCTGATAGATTGTCTTGAGGTTCTGTAATAAATATTTCCCCTTTTTTGCTTCTGCTAAAATTTCTCAGGATCTTACACAAGTCTGTGGAATAAATTTCAGTAAAATGTATGACCTACCAGAAACCTGGGTACTTTACTAAGATGCATTTCATCAACTCTGCCTTCAGTACTGAAAGTGAAGATAATAGCAAGCATCAATAACCATACTGTAAAAAAGTTATATATATGAAAGTATAAATACATTATATAGCTATTTTTGAAAAGTGAACCAAATATATTCATATTTATTTTCATCTATGAAGATTTCTCCATGTGAGGAGAAGAAAAAAAAAGAAAGATTGAGGTGTGACAGATGCACATCAGGGAAGTGGGTTGTCACACTGCAGGGAGGTGTTGAGATATCACAATGATGGGCATGCTACATAGACCTGAGCAGAACAAAACACTCTCTTAGGAAAATTGAGCAGACGTAGAAATCATTAACTGACTTAGTGAGAAATGGTCCTGAGGTGAACTGCAATTTTTAAATAATATGCAATATGGAGAAGTCTCTGTGAAACAGGTGTTAGAGTTTCAAGTTGAACTTTTTACATTTGTCCCTAAAGGCAGATCTGTTAAGTTTTTCCTTTGTGAGGGTATAGGCTTGAGGGGAATCACCTGTACCACAGCAGTGTCTTTTGCTTTTAGAAATAGAGTTGCAATCTGCTGCCTGTGCTGCTCTGAACTGACCTTTGAGTCTGCTCTTGCAATCCAGTATCTGCTGTCTGAGCCTAAGCTGTAAGTCACAGGCTTTGCAGCAGTCTCCCCAGAGAGCTTTGAGGCAGTTCATCAAAGCAGGTGGAAGGAAGACTATGTTGTAATAGATCTTTCATTCTTGCATATGAGTAATGAGGAGGAACAAAACATGCTGTCTGTGGACATAATTTTTCTTTAGAAACCAATCATACCAGGACTATAAATACAAGCAATGTATTACAGCTACATGCAGCTTTAAATATTCTTCTTTCGTGCTAGTGTGTGTATTGGTGTGATTTTGTTGTGGGTGGAGGGAAATACTGTCTTTTGTTTTTGTGACAGCTCAAATACTGTGTTAAATTACTTTCAGGACATTTCAAATGTTTTTATTGTTTGAGCAGCTCAAATCAAACCCTTAGTTTGTGTTCAATTTCCTAGGTAAGTTAATAAGCTTTTTAGAGTACTTCTTGATTGCAGTTTAACTGGTGTCTTAGAATTTTTGCTTCTGTTTTGTTTGCTCAGCATTAGCATTGCTCATTCACTAATCAAGCACTTACTTCCTAAAGTGGCCCCTTCCCCTCCTCAGCACCTGCACTCCGTTCCCCCTTGAAGCTTCACTTTCCTGGTAGCTTTTGTGTGTTCTGAAGGATATGTACCTCTACCTTGGATAAATTATTCCTTGCTGTCCCTATTCCAACAGCATTCGAGAACTTACAGACACCGTTCGGAAATGAGTATGGAGTTGAAGCTAGCAGCTCTGCTGCCCAGGAGATTGAGTTGCTGTCATATTGTATCTGACTTGCATCAGATCAGAGTTTAGGATTTGGGTGATTTGTTCTTCAGATTAATGTCAATCTGTTTTAAATTAAAACACCCTGGGGCAAATCCTTTGCTATGATCAATGAACTGTCTGGCTGCAGTCAACCAACATTACAACAGACATGAATTTGGCCTCCTGGTTTGTTGCCTCATCCCCTACATCACTTTCCTTATGTTCAGACATCAAGCCTTTGATCCTATAAGTTGTTGACCATCTTCCACTGAAATCAGTGAGAATGGAGGGTACTTCAGTGTTCAACACCTTGTTGGTTTGGGCACAAGAAATGGACCACATATCTTGTTCTACCTAATTATGGTATATCTATGAGTGGGCAATCTGCTTTGCACCTGTTTTACTACAGGAACAAAAGGCACAGGAAGTGTTTGGAAAATGAGGAACACACCTGTGTGTGAGAGTATAACAAAGCATCTTTATATATAATCATTTGCTATAAGTCATTTCAGAGTTGACAAGCTGTTTTTCAACTTCGTGTCACCACTGCCTGATGCATCTAATTAGTCCTGTTCTCCAGCTGACAAATATCAGCTGCTCTTTCTAAAACATGGTTTCTCCCTTAAGTACATCCCTCTGGCAAAGTTAAATATTAATTATCCTTTTTTTATTTTATGATTATTCATGTGTGCTAATGTCACTACACAATGAATGGGTAAGTCAATACCACAAAATATTAAAACATTGTTTCTAAATCTCTGCAGCAGCCAAGATGTACAAAGCCATTCTGGAAATGAATGAGGCTATGGTGGCTGGGCTGTGCCACCCGTCACGCATGTCAGTGGTGAGACTCAGAGACCTGTGGTTGTGGGATGTGGGCCTGGGTGTGGGAAAAGTCCCTTCTCTTCTCAGCTCAGATACTGGCCTCTTTTACAAGTGCACAAATGACAGGACTTTTTACCCTGCATACTAAAATTGCAGGGCACAGAACAGCATGGATACTCAGGCATCTGGGTACCTCTGCAGGTCTGAGCTGTGTGGATCAGTACTTTTGCTGAGCATTTGGGTGGTGTTAGTCTGCTGGAGTTTCTTGCCTTCCTTTGTGTGCTGGCCATTTTGTGTGCTTGTCTTCAGGAAGATCCGTATCCATACCTTGTGAAACAGTCTCAAAAATGGACACTGAGAAGGAAGATATGTTGTAATCATATTTCCTGAGATCAGTTCTATCAGCTGCACCCAGCCTATGACACCCTTAGTTGTTCCCACAAAAATAAAGTTTTCCATCTTGCCCACTTGGCTGCTGCACTGACATGAAGGCTAGTGCATGCTCTTTCATTCTGGAGGAGATTTTGTATTTATTCTGTCCAGACAGATTTGCAGCTGCCCCCTTGCAAGGGCTGATGTAGCTGAGAGAGCCCTAATCCTTTGTGCCTTTCAAAGCATTGTGGGCAGCTTTGAAGCTGTTCCTTTCCTCAGGCTCCACTTCAGGGTATGCAGGCTCTCTCTTATCTCAGTGTCTTTTACTCACTGTTGCTGGATCCTTCCAGATCTCCACGTGGATCAGAAAGATGCTGAAATACAGGAGGATCTCCTGTAGCTGTTCCTTACCTTATTCCAGTTTCTCACCTTACCATTGACCTGACTTTCTAACCTAGCTTCTTTGAGAGTGTTTTCTAGCATGACTGGCATTTTCTTACCCACATCACACAACCCAGCATGTCTGCAGCCCAGGGTGCTAGACGCGTCTTCCCTCCCTTTCTGTAGCCACTGAAGTAGTTGGAGTTTGACTCACTGAGCCAGTCCAGAGGACTGAAGTAGCAACTGACACTTTTAAAACTTGGGCTAACATTTTTGCAATTTGCAATATCCTGGAGCAGTATGTTTTAGAAGCCCAAAGTATTTGTGGATATATTAGTTTTAAAGATAAAAATTAATAAAATTTGTTTGCATTGTGGATCTTGTGCTTAGGAAATAGAGTACAAATAGTGCTGAGTATCTGCCACATTTAGATCATGGTTTTATTACATTTGTACGTCTCTTGTCTTTTAAAGTCTGTCACCTGATGGAGATTTTGAAGAATGCTGGCTTTTTTGCATGTTAAATACCTGCTAAAGATCCAACTCCCAGCCAAAAGAAACCAACGTGTGTAGGATCAATGTGAACATGAAAGCTTCCAGTCATGGAGGATATCCAATAATTTTAATTATTTCCAAGTAATTTAGCATATCTCTAATTATAATATGAGGTCATCTTGATGCAAAATAATGTCTAATTAGACACAATCCCTTTTCAGATACTCATAATAGATTCCAGAGAAAAACCTTTTGGCTCCGCTTATTGTGAGCTTTTAATTCTTAATTTACAAATTTTTTTGGTAATTAATTTTTTGAGCAAGCAGGGCAAATCAATCTATTTGAGTTAATTAGCATTTCTTCCTTGGTTTCCTAGTCACCCTCTCTGTTGCTCCTCTTCTTCTTCCCCTTATTTGAATATTGCTGTAATTTATTCACATTTGTTTGCAACTAGCGCATAATGATTTCAAGCCATGGGTGAGCAAGAGATTGCAGTGCAGAAAAGGTTGCAGCTCTGGGAAGGAAGGAAGGAAGAAAGGAAGAAAGGAAGAAAGGAAAGTCTGCAGGAAGTTTGTGTTGGTCACCTTCATTTAGTTGCAAACACCAGACTGCATCAGGGCTGATAAGGGCAGCAGAGAATTAAGCAGAACTCTGGGGCTGAGGTGGGACAGGGTAGCAGAGCAGTGGAAGGAATCACTGCAACCACAGAAAGGGAAGATGATAAGCACCCAAGCAGGAAAACTGATCGGAATTTGCTAAAACCCATTTTAAGCTGAACGTTGTTTCACCTTGACAGTTTATGAGAAAGTCCCTATGAAATCAGTTTTACACAAAACAGCTGGGCGACATTCACAGAAACCTATCTTATCCTTATTAGTCAGTGTTTGTCCAGCCACTTGCTTTTTTCAGTGTTTATGCCCATCAATTCTTTTACCTAACACAGATGTACTCTATGGTCTGCAGCAGGCAGATTTCTGCTCTATTGCATGCTTGCCTTTTCTCCCCTTGGACCTGTGAATCTCTTGAGCTTTGAAAAGCAACGCTGTCCAGTGGTTTGAGCTGTAGGATGAGTGCCAGCAATTCCTGATATTGTCTTGCCCTGGTTCCTTTTGTTGCTGATTTTAGGAGCTCTCTAAACACAGACACAGAGTCTAGTTTAGAAAGGAGACACTGTTCTGTGCAGGGTGCAAGGTGGAGGTTTCCACAAATCAAGAACACCAAGGGGTAAAAGTTGCATCTTTTATACAGAAAAATTTACATGAACCTTCCTATCTAATACATATTCTCTGACTACCTAATGCATATCTATTAGTGCGACATAATCTTAGGCAATGCTTGAAACACAAAGTACCTTTTTTATTAAGCAACTTCTATTGTAGAAGTTGTCTGACAACATTAGTTACATTTACAAAAGGTGAGAAAATGACATAAATTCCTTTTGTAGAAGTTATCTGATGACATCAGTTACATTTACAAAAGGTAAGAAGATTCAGCCTGAGGACAGATAATTCAGCTTGAAAACATCAGTTTCCTAACTTGTTCTGTGTTTTTTGCATGTGTCAAGCAGTGGAAACTTTTGTCAGGACAGTGGTGTCATAGTGTCATGGAAAGTGACAAGAAAGCTGTGCTTTTCATGTGGCCTGTGAAGTGAGATACTTCAGCTTTGTTTAGAATGGAAGGGCTTAAAAACCAAAGAAATCCTAAATTAGTAGGTGATTTTGTCCTCTTGTTTACCACCTGTTTTTCTGCAAAAGATGCATAACAATGCTTATATATTTAACTCCCTTGGCTATTGTAAAAATTATTTCATGTTTGCAATGCTCTTTGAAAACAGAAATTGATACGTAGCATTACCTTAATCAGAAATTGTTTTTCTTTCAAACAGGATCTTTATCTTTCCTATAACTTGCTTCTGCTGATCTCAGCTTGTACTTAACATATTTGGAATTGAATCCAAAAGGAGAAACTTAGATTCAGGGGCAGAATGACCATGAGAGAGGAGGAGAGTTTTGTAAGGTAGAAGATTGCTGCTTGGAGATGCAATCTACAATTTCAGTTCGAGGGCCACATCAAGGTGAAATAGTGCTTTGGCCTAATAGATGCAGTCCTGTAATTTTCTGGTCAATTAAAAATCAGCCCAGACAATGCATGAAGACTGAGGGGGGATTAAATAGACTCTACAGAACTGTCTTAGGAAGAAAAAGAATAGAAAAAAGATCTGAGTTTGCTATGTTGGGGGCAGGCCTAGTAAGAGGCAGTTCCCATCCTGGCAAATTCTTCATGCTGAATGAATTGTGATATTCAAGATTGCTTCTACATTAGTGAATAAAATAGACCAGGGAACAACTCACTGGCCACAAAGAGTGGCCACTGGAGTGTCACTCCTTTTGACACTCTTTTCCTCTCCCACCCTAACAAGGAGGCCCACCCAAACTGTGCATTGGGAATGGTCCCTGCTTATTGATGAAAGTGTCCAGGCATTGTGTGAGGGAGAGCTGGTTGCCTGGAACAAGTCTGTGCCAAGGACAGCACTGACAGTCGAGCAGCAGGTGATGCTGTGCCAGTGCTTGGGCCCGTGCCCTGGCCCTCTTTGGTTGCCTGGTGCAGTAGCCCATATGCCTCTGACTCTTGGCCGCATCCTACTGTTCCTTCAGCCCTTCCTGGAATTTCTGGCTCGGATTTTTGTTTCATTTGTTTGTCTCAGAACAGCATTGCCAGGATCTGAGCTGCCTTCTGGAGCCGGTCAGATCACCCGGTCCGTCACTGGTGGCTTAATGAGCAGAGGAGCCGCCCAGTCTTTGGGCACCGTGGGAAGGGCAGGGCTGACTGCTTGGCTGGACGGTGTGTGAGGAGTACAAGGGTCAGTGCCCTGCCACAATAAACACACACACACTGGTGCTGGTACAGACCATCATGTGGGTGCATTCCCAGGTCTATTCTCCGAGCTCTCACTTCCCGCTCATAGCCAGGATCTTTGGCTGCAATAACTTTGAAGCAAGGAAGTGGGCCTCAGTTAATAAAGTACCTTCTCTATGCAGAAGGCAATAGAAGTTTGGTAATGATATAGCTTTGAAAAGTGGGATGGAAAGTGATTGTGAAACTCAAGTAACTTATTCTAGAAGAATGAATTTCTTCTCATTTGCAAAGTGAGTGTCATGTAGATTGTTTGTAGGTTTCTATGTGTAGTTAGTTACATATACAAGTGTATTTATTTGACAAAACATGGAGAATGGGATGATGATCTAAAATAAGAAGCTGACTCAGATGACTGGAATTAAATTTGTCAGCAAGCAAAAGTAGTAGCAATGAATAGAA
This sequence comes from Oxylabes madagascariensis, assembly GCA_013400675.1. Classification (NCBI taxonomy): domain Eukaryota; kingdom Metazoa; phylum Chordata; class Aves; order Passeriformes; family Timaliidae; genus Oxylabes; species Oxylabes madagascariensis. The sequence continues at coordinate 41,147 of VYZR01108565.1, read as the reverse complement.
GACATAAAATTACTTTATCAAATTTCCTGCATAGATCTTGTTTTACAGAAGGAACAATGTACAGCATATCAAACCAACTCAAAATATTATAATAAAGTAAAATGATAGTTACGTTTAGCATATGGCAGCAAGAAATTAAAAAACCAAACAAAACTCATTGCTTTCTGGAAAAGTGCAGATTGTGTCAGTCACGTTTAAGCTCTCTTAGTTCCCATGAAGTATGAGGAGAAGTCTGAGTGTACAACCTTCTTGTCTTCCTAGAAAGAAAAGCTTTTCACTACTGCAGATTATCAGGTCACACTTGTAAATGAGGCACATACTTAACTGATCTCCAGGACTGGGCTGCCTTTTGTCATAGAAGCCAAAGGCAAGTTTTACATCATCCCAAACCAACCTTCAAATAATGACACTTGTTGTATGGCAACTTTTGTTTTTCTTTAGGAGAAAGGTGTTCACTTTGATATAAAAAAAAAAAGGAAACTTTCAGTCTTGCTAGCTCCTCAGAAAGGTTCTCTTCAGAAAGGAGTCATCACAAGATGAGGCCAAAATATTTTAAAGACTTTGACAAGTTCCTTTCAAGCTTTGGGGGACTTCTAAATCATTGTGAAATGCATAGACTCCTTCTCTTCTGCCTGTGACAAAATGAATTATGCTGCAATCCATATTGATAATAGCAACTGAGAGAGATGATCAGAAGTCTAGCAGAAATCCAGCAATTTTTAATTCCTTGTATTTTTTAAATGAAAGAATAAATTTAGGGGGACAAATAAGAGCCCGAGAAATTTATTAAATGCAAACTGAGTTGGAATGAGTATGATTTCTCCTACGGAGACAACTAAAATGCAAAAACCCGTCTAGAAGCTAGGAACAAGGGTTGGGCTTTGGAAAAATAAAAACTAGCATTTCTTGGCCAAGAAAGCAGATGTTAATCATGAAATTATTGTAGACTCAAGAAGCATTATCCCTACGCAAGTGTATGCCCTCTAATTCACCTGAAAGATTCTTATCTGTTTTCCCTCCTAAAGTGTGCATATATATATCTAGAGTACTCCTACAGATTATTTTGCTTTCTTTCATGCTTCTAAACCTATGTTTTGTTATCGTAAGGAGGCTTTTCGCTTGTGGTTGCAAGTTGCTGTGGTTACTCTCCCAAAGTAGACATACTGGCTATATCCATATTGAAGTTCAGGCATTGTGATCATTGTGTCGGAGACACGAACCCAAGCTGAGGACAGCCAGTGGCAGACCATTGTTACTGGGGGCATCTACTTTGTCTCACTGGGCTACTTATGTGACATCCTTGCATCACTGTCTGAAGCCTTTGTGCTGCATTGGGTGTGGGAGGAAGAAGAGGAAGGTGTTATTAAGTTGTGAACTATGCAGTGCCCAAGGTCCAAGGCTTAAGAACCCCTCTCCCTGTCCAACTCCACTTCTACATGAGAAGTATCTCCAGTTCCTTTATACCTGAAATTTTCATGGCCTAATTTGCACTTGCTTTGGATGTCAGAAGACCAGCCTAAAACCTTGACTGTGCTTCTCTAAAAGTGATCTTTTGAGTCTATCCCTTAGTGTTGTCTCTACCTCTCTGAAGCCAAAGATTGAGAAGGAAGGAAGGTGCCAGGAATCTGGATGGCTTTAACGCTCCTTCAAAATGCTGGTTGAGTGATCCATCATCTGATCTAGAGCTGGTGGTCCAGTGAGTCCAGAGGAAATCTCTGATAATCACAGAAGAAAAGTTAAGGCAGAGTGAAATTCTAAGGGACTGTTTGGGCCTGATGATGAGAGTAGGTAGCAAGCCAGGGGCCTTTCTGAAGCTCATGCTTCTTCTCTGGCATGAGGAACATGTGACTAAAGAAAGGAGCTGAGAGACAAAAGGTACAAAGGTCCTTTTCATCCTGGTCTGCCTTTTTTTCCTTTTGGATATACCTTAAGGGGACAGGGTATTCTTCTTTTCAAGAACATGTCATACATTGAACTGTTGTTGTACATTGCTCAGGACGAGCAAAGACAGGAATGGTTTCTTCTGTTCAAAACCCGAGAGAAGTCTTGTTTTAAGAACATCTTTGTTAAATAAAATGATGGAAAAATAGTCCTTTGATACAAATGGCTTAGACACTCGTGTTAAAGCCACTATCTTATGACAGTACTGTGTGATACAGTTTGAGCTTCACGTTTGCCAACATTTTCTCTCTGTTTTTTAATGTTTTTAAAGCAATTTCAAGTCTGCCTAATTCCAAAAATATTAATACAAATTACATTAAAATGTTTCTGGTGCTCCTATTTAGACTGTTCTTGGCAGAGGGCTGGGGAGTTCAGCTAGAGCTGCCCAGGCTTGCCAAAGCCAGCTAAACAGCAGGCCCCCCTCCTCTTCCCTCCACCACCAAGAAGGGGGAAAAAAGCCTGTTGAGCCCTAGATAAGCTTTGAAAATGCTAACAGAAAGAAGTGGAGAATGGTCTAGAAGCCAGATGTGGTGGGGAGAGAGAGGAAAAGATCGGGACAGTTATGAAATGGTAGAGGGGAAGGGATTTATCACAGGATGGTAGGAAAGGCTGTAGAGGGTATTAAAAACAGGCAAGTGAACATTACTGGAAGTTGATGATATTACAAGGGAAATAGCTACTTGCTGCTGGCTGTGTAGGAGGCCTGTCAGACTTGGGGAAGTAAAAGCATAGTGCTTACATCAACATGATTTTTTTTCCTTAATGGCATCTGGTCCTGTGTTGCATTTGGGCATGACATTTAGTGACCTACCTATATGTGACACATTTGCTGTAGGCAGTGTTGGTTGCTGCAGCTGGCAGTGACAGGAAAGCTTGCAGAGGGGAATTCTGGAGCACGGAGAGCCAGTACTGTCCAAGCCCTGAATAGCTCCAAGCTGGGTACATCAGTGTCAGCACCGGAGGTGTCCTACTGGTGATTTAAGCTGTGTGTTTCAATGTTCCACCTTGAACTTTAGCTCTTGGGAGCCGCCAAAAGATCTAAAAAAGAAAATGTGTATTTGATTATGAGTGGAAAGGAGTGCTGGGCCATCTTCTGCTGTTTGAAAAAAGTGAAGAATTTGGTTTGGCTGTTTTGTTCCACAGAAAATTGGGGCACAGGGAAGGAAGGGGAATTCCTGCCCTCTCCAGCTGTGTAGCAGCAACCTGGGGACAACCTCAAATTGCTGCACCCATGCAAATGCCACTGAGCTTGGGCTTGGCCACATTCAGTGTTGGCTAACTGCTGAGTTTTTCCTTGATAAAGAACCCTGTCTAAAAGGTCAAAAGTCATTTCAAAAGTGAGGGAAGAGACCTAAGTCATGCCTTTCTGATTCAGAGAAAGGGGGAGAATTGAGTGGATCTGGTCCGGGATGTAACTGCAATCTAGCGAAGCTGTATCTGGGATGAAGCCCAGCTATGGGTCCTCGATTCTCTGCTGCATCCTCAGTGTGGGCTGGATCAGCACTTGCACACAGGACAGGTGGATAGCTGCCAAAGGAGAGTAGCCAGAGTGAGGTGTGAGGCAAGCAGTGCCCTCCTACAGTGTACCTGAATCCACAGGAGGCTACACTGACTGCATGAGCCATGGGGATCAGCCCCATTCCTGGGCAATCCCTAGAAAGGAGTGAGCCAGCCCTAGACCCTCAGTGCTGCAAGAGCTGCCCAGGACGTACATTCAGTGTCTACTGGAGCAGCCAGCTCTGTAGAGCTTTTACTGTAATGTCTTATCAGGCTGTGACCCATATTTGGGATTGCTCAAATCCTTTCTATCCTTTCTTTGGCACTAGTGTGTTGTTTTCCTGGTAGTAACATTGCTCTTTTCTTTAGATCCCAGCTGGCTTTTGCTTCATGTGGACAAAGCACAGAAAGTTTTCCAAGCCCATTTCAGAATATCAGATGCCCTTAAAGGTTTGAAAGGACTTATCAGTCAGCAACTTTGGAAGAGCACTTCAAACCTACTGCCAAATTAATGGGTCAGCTAAATAGTATAAGTGGGCCCTTTTTACTGCTCTGTGTCACAGACCCCCTTCTGTTTCACTGGGCTAGAGTTTTATTGCATGAAAAGGGATTGGACTGGATAAACCAGCATTCTTTCCTGAGGACCTAGCAGAGCACGATAATCACACAGTATTGTAGGCAACAGAGTGAATAGGAGCAATTGTATCCAATACCTGAGTTATTGGAACATGCCTCCCTGCTCATGTGAGCCAGGAGAGAAAGATTGTTTTTCCTTTCTGAAGAGGGAAAATTGGAGGGAAGCTGTGCCAGAACCTTTCCAGGTTTAGAGAAGTGGAGGAAACACCTGCTACGCCATCAGCATTCTTGTTAACAGCGACTGCATGAGTGACAGAATCTGTCCTTTCCGGGGATGATTCAGACTCAGAAGACTCTTGGTAGTGATGACACGAACGCCTGGTAGCTCCTGAAAGCAGAACTAATGAGCAGTGCCACTCACTTAGCGTATGGTTTGACAACAGATGCACATGTTGGTAATTAAGTATTTGGCTGCATTACATTATTTTATTTTTGGATTTCTCAAACACACTCCCATTGCAATATCTAGACACATTAGCATGATTTAAAAGCCCTAAACTTATAACAAACAGAAAAATCAGCATAGGACTACTATACCCACTTTTCAGGAGGGCTCAGTAGTACCTGGGCCTTCCTGTGCACCCCAAGCCTAGGAAACATAGGCTCTGTATGGCAAAACTGTGTTCAGGGAATAATCTCAGGGATTTCTTCCATGTTGAGCAGAGCTGTGTCTGTGGTTTCAGATCAAATCAGTACGCAAGTCTTGCATCAGGGTTTTATTCTACTGTATCATCACATCCATCACTTCTTGTGACCCAGCAAAGCTTTGGAATGGCTTTGAACTTCATGAACTTCATAAATACCTGAATTATACCTTGCAGTGCTTAGGGAGCAGACTCAAATACTTCATCTTAAAAGAGATCTTCTGGAATGTCTTATTATGTCCTTGCATGCCAGCAGTTATTTATGTCTATGTGTTAATGCTGACCTCAGCTACAAGTTGCAAAATATGTACATAATGGTGCTTGCTGGAGCATCTTGCTCCCAAATTGTACACCTTTGATAACTCAGTCTGGATACTTATTAAAACTCTCCCTTGGAGCCCAGACAACATTGCCCTATGTGTCACATATACTGGAGGAACAGTTACCCAAGAAATGATGGAATTTATGTCTTCATCCCACTCTACCCAGGTTTCTGTCATGGGTTGTTAAGGAGGAATTAGGGTGCATCATGGTCACTTGGTCCAGGAATAATGCACAGCATTAGGGTTTTTCCTGCACATTATGTTACAGGATAATAATTTCCTCTAGTGTGAAAGTTAGGATGTGAGCCAACTACAGTGAACTTGAGTTTGTTTTGAGATCCTGAAAGCAGCAGAACTAGTGAGAAGACCTGTTGTTTATCCTGACATTAGTAATGGGACACAACAGAGGTCCAAGGTCTACTGGAATATCCTTGTAAAACCACCTGTAAAGTTGCTAAATATTTTGAGTCTTGCCTAGAAATTCTCAACTTTGTTTTACAATTCAAGAAAATTCCAAGAATTTGTCGCCACTGTCTTCCAAAAGCATGGCTGGTCACAGACCGTGCCATCTTTTCATGAGAAGATAAAGTAAAATCTCTTTGGTTTCCTCTCTATCTTTGTAAGCCTGGTTCTAGAGCTGAAATTGCAGGATGCTTGTGCAAAGACACTATTTGACTGACTGTGTCTCTGTGTATCTTTCTGTGTTCATATTCACTGGCTGGAAAGTCTGCCTGTGTAACCAGAAAATGTCTACGGTTTAGGCTGATGTGGATGTTAGCTATGCTTAATGAAAAAAAGAATTCCAGTTGGTGCTGACACTGAGAAGGACATTTAGAATTTTGAAGGAGAAAGACAGAAATGAGAACACTAAGAAAGATGTGACCAGGCAGCTCCACCTACAAACCGTAACCCTCCAGGGCAGTCTCGGGTTTCTGCTTTATACTAGCATACAAAACAGATTACATGCAAACCTAGACTGCAAGCATGAGAGTATTGGAAATCTGTTGCAGGTGTTTGATGGTAAACAGTGTTTATAGCTGCCAGGATGGAAACATTAATGTGTGTGAGTGCAAGTGGAGGGCAGGCCTCAAACTTTCACCCCATTACCTTCACATTTCGGTTTTGCTTTGCAGAGCACTAGCTCCCTGTGAGTTCAGACTACTAGTGAAGCTACTATATGATTTTACTTGAGCATATCCTGTGTTCAAATGTGAAATGCCAGATCACCTGAGAAGTAGTGGGCTAATTTATCACAGGAACAAAAATATACAATGGAGACTGAATGGAAGAGGATGAGTTCTGACAGGCATGCCTTTACTTTTTCAAGCAAGTATTTTTGCTTGGGTGGGTGGTGCATTAGTTATATATACAACTCATGCTTTTAGCTACAGCAAAATGTGAGAAGACATAATAATAGCTCTTCACGCTAAGGCTTCCTCTTTTTTTTTCTTTTTTCTT
>VYZR01108565.1:14099-31455 GCA_013400675.1 Oxylabes madagascariensis | reverse complement strand
CTGACCTCAGGGAGAAGTGAAGAAGTCATCCTCTTTTGCTTAATACATGAAAAAGAGGTATAGGAATAAGGGGGAGCAGAGTGGGAACCATGAATCCTGTTCACTTCAGAAGACTCAATAGGTCTGTAAAATCATCCTATTAATAAAAATACGCCTTTTCCAAAGTCTGGGAAGGTACAACCACTTTAGAAACCTAAAACAGTTTAACTCTAACGCAGCATAAAAAATCTTGGACTGGAATGAGTTAGAACTGATGAGAGTTCCTGGGGTCTGCTAAGCTTCATCCATGCACAGAGTCCTACCTCCTCTGAGCTGCCCCTGGATCCTCCTGGGAGGCTGAGCTTGTTGAGGAGTGGAAGGTGCAAGCAGACATTTCCTCACTGCACAGTCTGAGAGCATTTGAAAATCAGAGTGCCCAACTTTCCTTTCATTCTCCTTAAAAAATAAAAAAAAAGGCAGATGCTTTAAAAAGCAGACACTTCTTTAATTTGTAGCTGTTAATTCATTTATAAACTACATGTGCTTCATGAGTGATTATGCTAATATAATTAAGACTATTTAAACCCTTGCACTGATTAGCCTAACCATTCATTGTACAAATAAGATGTTATCTTCAGAATGTATCTAGCAAAATTCCATAATAACAAATATGTTGCTTTATTGAATGCAACTATTGGCATTACTGAACTCAGCGACTTACACTTTAATTTTTAACATTCTGTTTTGCACTGTGTTCATGTATTCCATACCTATATGGTGGGACTAGGCTGGTGGAATATGTTTAATGGCAATAATAGGCAGTTAAATTTATATTTCATCCTGTCTCCAGGCAAAAGAATTTGTGGGGTCACACTCACCTCATGCATGCAGAGGAGCAAGTGGGCTGTAACCCCTCTGAGGCAGGTGGGATGCGCTGGCTCTGTGCCGTGAATTAGCACACCATAGCCCTAGCCCTAGTTCCTGCTCTGAGGTCTGCCAGGTGCTGTGGGGCTGCAGGCAAATCACTTAGCCCAGAGAGTCTGGTTTTCCCCATCTGAACGGGGTAATGATGCTCAGCTACCTTCCACACTCATTGCTAAGTGCTCTCTGAGTCATGGGCGTTTTTATTAAAGGTATCTGTAGAGAAGATTTCTTTGGGCAGCTTTGTGCTGAAGCTGTCTGAGGCCATTTCTTTGCAGATTCCCTTGGGCCTGCCATGGTGTCGGTGTCATCACCTAGTGTCATTTCTTCATAAAATGATCCAGGGAGTTTAAAGAGAAATGAGGGTCCCTGCTCCCTCTGTAGAGCTCTGAAAGCAGCAAGGTGCTTTGGGTGATCTGCCTGACATAGAAAACATGTTGCCAGCTTGCAGAAGATCTTCTGCCTGCAGAGTCCCAGGATGGGATTCTGCTGGGGGGTCAGGACTCCGGCCTTTTGGTTTGGAAAAGGATCGTTTGATCCTCTTTTGCTGTCTTTGTGGCAAAATGACAGAGGTCTTTGACATTTCTGTTGGTATATCTTTTTAGTCTTAAGATGAACTTAAATTACAAAGGTTTTTGGTTTTGTGTTGCTATATGACCCTGACATGCTTTGAAGTCAGGAGGGAACATTCTTTTGGGAGGGGGTACGGGGCAGAGTGGCTTGTTCCTTGACTGGCCTGCCAGCATCCCAGCCACATTGGTTGTGGTACCAGGGCCATGCATCCCCCAGGCCCTGGAGAAAGCTGAAAAGGACTGGTGGTAATGGTGATGGGCACTTCTAATCCCTTGTGCCCTGGTGTTTGTTTGGGCTGGTTTTTCCTCTGTGAGCTGAACACTGAGCAGCGGCCATTAGGAAGAGCTAACTGAGCTCTAGGCTTTGTGTGAAATAACTGTGAAGGTCAGATAGTGAAAGTGGGAAAAAAAAAGTCTGAGATAGATATCTGTATATCTAACTTTGTAAAACTACTTTAAAAAATGTTCTGTGGATGGAACACATGGAAAAAGCTGTACTACTTGCTAAAACGTGATGTTCAGAGACTAGTTTGCTCAAAGGGGCAACTGCTGGTACACATGTAGCCCCATCAAGCAGAACCTCTGCACCCGCCCGTTGGGAATAGTGACACCTGTGCAAGCGGGTGCTGACTTTTGCATACACTGAAGCTGCTTTTAGGGTGGATGAGTGCAGGCACTCCTCCCTGAACATCTGCAGGTGCGGCTGCATGCAAAGACACAAAGGGAAGTTGAAAGGAGGCAATTGTATGTGCCCTTCATGGCAAAAGTCATGAGTCACACTTAAAAATACTGTAAGATTCTGTGTTTTCAGGCTTTTCTCCACAACCATGAAGGCCAGAATTTCGAGGGCAGACCTCCAGGAAAGGGGACAAGGAACCCAGCAAAATGCAGGAGCTGACAACCCTGAAACTTTGCCCCCAAGTGTCTCAAAACAGCTGCAACTGAACTGCCCACAGCATAGATTCAGTGTCATGCTCTGTGTCACCATTGAAGTGGAAACCAGGAGACCCTCTGGCTGTCCTTGTAAGAACAGTGAGAGAAGCAAAAAGCTGCATAACTTGTGGCAATGAAACTCCCACAAGAATAGCAGCACCAATGCAGGGATGTTGCAAAGCACCACAGCTTCCTCTGTACACGCGAGTGCAGCCTAAAAACAAGTGCGTGCATGTTCTGCTTTGAGATAAGGCATATCAAGGTCAAGCTAGATGCAAAAGGGTCAAACACCCATCTCACTGCAAAATGATTAATAGTTCCATTATTTTATTTATGTATTTACTGTCATAAGAGAGTGCTTTTTTTCTGAAATATAGAGATGTATGGAAGTTATGTTGGTTCTTAGGACAAATTCTAGCCCTAACTGAAACCAACTAAACCATTAGCACACAACTATGCTGCTTTTTCTTCCATGCCAATAGAAGAAAAATGGAGAGTTAAAAATCTTCCCTATTTTCTTATTAAAAAAATACTACCAAGATTTGCACTTGTATGGATTTCTCAGAATTTTTTTATGGTCCTGAGAGCAGTATTGCAGGGAAATTTACAACTGAAAAACAGATAGAGGCATCAAAAAAAGAAAAATGAGTAAGAAGAGGACCTAGTCTATGATTTAATTGGAATCAATGGGAATTGTGCCATTTGCCTTTGGTGGCAGCAGAATCAAAGCTGAAACACCAGCTGTAGTTTATTTTAGATTGCTGCCTGTCTGAGATTAGATTTCAGATATCTCCACAAGGTTCATTTTTCTTTTAACTACCTACAATTTATGGCTGCAATACATATCCTAAATGTCTTCCTCTACCAGGGGTTCAGCTGAGCCTGTAAGGTCTGTAGGTGAAACAAGCTCTTTCCCTTTTTTTAGTCCAGGGGATGAGTCTGCCACTTGTGAGTGTAAAGAAGTGGGTATTTCACTGCAGGGAGATGTGCCTTGGGACAAGGCCTCCAAAGCTGCATGAATGCAAAAGTGAGAAGTTCGAGCAAGTTATGCTACTCAGCACTTCTCAAGTAGATATTTGGGAAGTAGAAGCCAGCTAAGTGGACTGGAGACGGAGCAGCCTGAGGAGTGAAAGTCTCAGCAGGCTGATGACTGAGCTCTAGGTGTAAGGAACTTGTAGGAAAGACAGAGTAGAAGAGCCTGATATTGCCAGATAAATCCATGACCTCTTGAGAAGGGCTGTACTGTTGTGAAAAAGAGCACAGGGGGAAATATCCTCCTGTAGGGAAGAAGGAAAAATTAAGCCCTGAAGTCAAAGAAAGACTTGCAAACAACAACAGGGAAATGGTATCCATCTTGAATACATGTAACAATCTGTGTAATGCTAACACTTGTATTTGTGTAACAGTACTCTTTTGGCTGGTAAATGTGTGTGATTATCTTTGGGTGATGAATGTAAGATAATAGTCACTTAGTCTTTGAGAACAAACAAAATAGTTGCTGAGGTGTCAGATCTTCTGCAGCTCCTACCTGCTCTTGAATAGTGGTTAGTGGGCAGAGATGTCTGCAAGAGGTTTAGACAATCAGACAGGAAGAAACTAGTGGTGAGCACTTGAGACACCAGGTGACCTAGAAAATAGATAGCTTTGATGTTGTCGGAAGAAGGAAAATTTTAGAAAACAAAATCCTAGAAAAAAGTCATGAATGTTGGCTGAGAGGAAATACCTAAGGGGCCAGGACAGAAAAGTAGCTGCATTCTTATGGGGGTATATATGGTAACTATGAGCTTTGTAACAGCTAGTCAGGAGTCACTAAAAATAAACAGGTGAAGTGCATCTTAGAGAAAAAGTTGTGGTTTTCAGAGCTTTAAAGTTTCCTGGATTGCTTCTGCTGCAGAGCATTAAATGCCCAAATGTGAGTAATTTTGCCTTACAGGTTTACTGAGGTAAAGCATCATGACTGTTTTTTCTCTCTATTCATTTTTATCTGGCCAGAGGAGAGAAATATCAGACCTGAAATAGGCACCCAACTCTGCTCCTTTCAATGGCTAGGATCAAGTCATTGATCAAGCCTTCATACTTCAAAGGAGTAACAAAAATCCCCACACTCTTCCACTTATAAACTGTCGCCCATGTGTGTTACTGAAGGTGTCCAGAGCAGACACTATCTGACATTAAATAGAAAGCAACTGATAGGCAATTCTCTCTGCGAGAGCAACCAGACCTGAAGAGCTGATATAATCTCCTATAAGCAAGGACAAATGATGATTGTGTCATTGCTACCCCAGTAAATTGTACAGCACATGCTCTGCTGTCCTTGGGTCTGATTCTGTATTTCTTGAATGTTCTAATGTGCAAGTGATGTTTAGAGGAGTTTTAAGCATGTCAGGAATGTAGCTGGAGCTTGACATGTAAAAGGTGTTAGCAAATTATTGCCTGAAGCACAAAGGCCACCTGGACTTGTAACTGCAAAGTTTTCAGTGGCAGTAACCAAACAAGGTTTTATTGAGTTACTCTGAGTAGGAAAGATATTTTTGCTTTGCTAAAGAAACTAGAATTTTTGGAGCTAAATATAAATGAGATATTTCAAAATAAAAACAAAAGTAACCTATCTCTGTCAACTATTTTGAGTTATATCATAGTTGGAGTTAAAAAACCAAACTTGAACAAAACTCCAAACAAACCAAAGCAATTGTGTCAATTTTCAATTAATTACCATTATTAGTGTTGCAGGCTTTTTGCACCTCTCTGAGCCACATATAAATAGATGGTGTCCATCTCTAAATTATCTTTCCTAGGGTTTCATTCCTCCTTTTGGTGTTGATTGCATTGTGTTGAAAATGCTTTGGGTGGATATATACATTCAGATACTCTTACTAAAAAAAGAGAGCAATTAGCAGAATAGGGGACCAAATTATTTACATTATCTGTTGTTCAGCTTAAAAATTCAGTTTCTTTTTAACAGGTTTTCTCTGCATGTTTTCATGAAGGATAATTTTTGGAGGAAAGTTGCTGAGAAGGGAAAATTGTTCAAGAGCAAGACAGATCTCTACAAAGTGAAATTTACCTGTTCATTGTGGACGCAGAGCCTAAGAGTGAATTCTGACATATGTGTGAGCCCAAAAGTAAACACAGAGGAGTTTATTAATGTGGGTGGTATGATTGGCATGAAATGGAAATAATATCTAACATTTATAAAGTATTGTTACTCTGATTAAATTAAACAATTTTAGTGTGATGGTTCAAACAGACGTTGTCTTTTCTAAAGGTAGGAAATGAGGCTTATTAAGGCTTAATGACATACACAGGTCACACCATGAGCTTGAGGGATAAGCAGTTGAATTAGAAGATCTAACTTCCATTATAATGCTCTACATTAGATGACAATGCATAACAGAAAGAATGAATGGAAATAAAATAAGACAGATGGTGAATGAAAGGAAACATGTATAAGTGTTTGAAATAAATATATGCACTGGGCAAGAATGAAACTGGTAATTGAAACCTTTGCTCACTTTAAAATACAATTAAATGTATTTGCTTGCAGTGCATTTGGAATAACAGGCTACTGAAAGGGATGATGTCGCCTATGAGAGAAAGTGAAAGCATTTACTCGGGGTGTTGCTAAAAGCTATATTTTTTCCTCCATTTTCAGGAAAGAATAAGGGAACAGATGGCAGAAATTTCCCAAGGGAGAAAAGAGAATTACTAGAGAAGATCAGGATCAGACCTGCACAGGTGATCATGAAATCGAAATGCCTGAAAACTCAATTTCTCAAGGTCGATATAACCCATGCTTAGGTAACCAGCTTCTCTGGATTCTGAGGCAATTGGGACACCATGAAAAAACTGGGAGATGCTAGAGGACTGGCAAGAGTGTGCAATGTCGTGATGACCTAGAGAGAATCCAAGGACATCAGTCTGGTCAGCTGGGTGGTTTCTATTTAATATGTGTTTCTGCATCACACTCATTGCGGGAGTATCTGAGCATCTTTAGTAAAAACAGCAATAGTGTCTTTGCTCTCTCAGCTTCTCCTTGCAGGAGACCCGGTGTTTCTTGGAGGGGCTTGTTTCAGTAGAACATTTTTGTTGTTATTAGTGTGTGTACTGTAGAACATTTGTTGCAACAGGATGAACTGAACTATCTAATGCCTGAACTGAAAAATAGTAGGTTAGGGAGAAGACTGCATTTCTCAGTAGCAGTTGCTCCTGGGCTAGGCCTAGTTAGACTGGAATTGCTGGAGATTTAACAAAATAAGGACAGGAATTCTTCCTCCCTTGCATAGCTGTTGATGTTATGTCCAGCTGATTTGTGCCTGCTTTCTCTCCACTTCGGTTGTAAAAGACCGTTTTGAAACACGACCATCAGACTCTAGCTGCATAGAGCAATGCTGTTTTGTTCCAGTCCCACTCTAACAACCAGATTTTGTGAGATGTCCTGTTCCTAATGACAGGGGAGCTAAATGCCTAAACATCTTTAAAATCTGTGTTGACTTTATTCGCTGTGCTTTTGCATCATTTAGATAAATACTGTAGTATGAAAAGAGGAAATATCCATGTGGAGGAGGCTGGAAAACCTGAAGAGTTGTACGGTGAGAGAGCTTAAATAGTGTGATTTGATTATCCATCGTCAGCATGATTGCCTGAGAAATACTGTGTCTACCAAAGAGAATTTCTTTTGACTTCTCTGAGGAAATGGAAAGAATTTTGGTGGATTGATATTGGGATTAAAATTAAATTTACAAATCCTATGGAATAAGTGGATATTATAAATGTAACATGGGATGATCAAGCTTATTCAATGCTGAGGACCAGGTTTCTAGTTTTAGGGAGCCTCTTCTAGACCAGCATCCAGAATGTTATGTTCAGAACAGTTCCTTTTCCTCTCATCTTAGTGGGTGTCTTAGAGACTTGACAAGGAAGGCATGAGCTCCAGGGGTTCCTCAGAAAGTGCTCAATTTCCCATCTTGCAGGTAATGACTCTTTCTATTGTATCAAATCCTTTTGTCTGGTCACTACTGAACCAATGCCAGGCTTGACAATCGTCTTGCTGGATCCTGGCTGGACTGCCCGGGAAGAGTTAATGGCAAAGTAAGGACAATTTTGGGACAACTAAGAAAAAGACAGATGATATTTTGAGCTGGAACTAACAAGTTATTAGCACTGACCAGTGAAGTGTGTTAGAAACACATAGACACTCCTAGATTTCATATAACCTCACTTCTGTCTCTCAGAATTAGTGATTTTCTTTAATAAAGAGCATTTTTCCTGGCATTAAGAAACTTGGGATTTCTGCTATCCCTCACTCTTATGTTGTTACTAAGCCTAACTTGTAAATATTTGGGATATAATATACAACATGTTACCCTCATTTAAAAGGTGCAAGTACTGATGCAAAAAGTCACTTGCCCTGCAAGTATGCTCGCTGTTGCCTGTAATAAATACCTTGTTGAGGGAAAGAATAGATGGAGAAGAGGTCATGCATGGCTGATGTTGATTGAAGCTATGTTTGTGCCTGGTACAGTAAAGATATTGTTCAGTACTTATCTTCCTTGTGAAAATATTGGTGTTGTAATAGTACCAACATATCCATGTGTGTGTTAGTTGTTTCTCATTCCAGCACCAGCTGGGCTGGTTTGTTCTACCCTATCACATGTTTTAAGTCATCCACCTGTATTCTGCACAGGTGTCAGTCACACTGCTGATGCTTCTGACCTGGTCAGTGTGCATTTCGCCAGTGTACCTCACTAGACAGTGCTTCTGGGTGAAGCTTTGCCCAAAGGTGCACCCACACTCACGGCTAGGTGGGGGAATTGGGCCCAGCTGTGAGCAGTGTGACAGGGAAGTCTCACAAGCCTGGGAGTGGCCCTTGCAAGTTTTGCCTTGCACTTGAGAAGCTCCTTCCTGCCACCACATTGCTCACCACGCTTAGTGGTTTGGTGCCACCATTTGCACAGGCCTACCCCTTCCCAGCAGCACTGGGGTGGTAAATTTGTGCTCACACAGCGTCTCAGTCCAGATCAGAGGTGTAGCTCGCTTGTAGGATGCAGGTGGTGGGAGTGGGAGTGTGCAGCTGCTCGCAGTGGTGCTGGGTGACAGCTAACCAAGGCGGCTTCCTCCTCCCACGCACTGGGCCCAGCGCAGGGCTTTTTTCCTGTTCTCGCCTGCTGTCAAGATGTGCGGGCGCTTGGTCGGAGTGGGTGGGATGAGGTCACGTCCTCTGCACCATATCAGAATGGGAGTGATGAGCATCTCCCACCTCAACACAGGAGGAGTCAGCTTCCAGAGAGGTTGGTGGCACTGGCAGTTCCAGGTGTTTTGTCATCCTCTGAGGAGGAAGTTCCTTTGGTTTGGACTTATTTCTTACACCAAATATTGATCAAAGATATATGTTGGTCTACACCAGCAGCAAATTTGTCCCTGGGGCTTTTATCCTTCAGTTGTTTAAACCATACTCTTATGAATGATCAGTGTGAAGTGGGCTATGAAGAAAAAAACTAATTCTATTTTAGTTCGATATTCAGTATTCTGTGTACTTTAAATCAGCTGTATCTAAAATGGTCAACCTCTTTCCCATCCCATGGCAGGACTTTAGTTTCTTCTTGAGTAGACATGGTGTCTGGCTTAATGTGGGCCGTCTGGTTTTTGTATTTGCTTGTGTGGTAATTGAGATTGATACCCACCGAAATTTCAGCAAGAGCCAAATTCAATTTAATTCTATTGCAGTCCAATGTCCTTCTTTGTATGCTGTCCAGAACAGTGGTTCATCACTGGGACTCCTCAGAGTACTGGTAATAAAAGTAATAAAGCTACAGTTGATAATTAGTGGGGGTGTGTTGTTTGAATTGGGGTTTACAAGAAAAGGTCCTTGCCACAACACCATATGTCTTGCCTACATTTTCAAGGAAATCTTAAACACTTTTTCTTTTTTTCTTTTCTTTTTTTTTTTTTTTTTAATTTCTTAAGTGTCTCTGTTCTTTTTATACCTGTACCATTGTTATGATGAGCATCAAGTATGCAACTCTTTCCAAGCTGCAAACTTCTACTATGGATAGAGTACCAGAAGGGATAATAAATAGAAACTGATTTTTTTTTTTTGGGAAGCAATTTGCATGTTATGCTTCTGGATCCTAAAGAAAAGGAAGTGTACTTGATGTTAAAATTGGCTTCATGGCTCCAGTTTTCTCAGCTCTGCACCACCTGCCTCTAATCAAACAGTCCAATTACTGGAAACAATTGTTTTCTTGCTTTCTGTTAAGTGCAGAAATTCATTCACTAAAGGACTTTTTACCAAATGTTGCTTTTAACAAAACCAATATCATAATTTGTTTGAAAATAATGTGCTGATGTTTATGTCCAAGTATGCATGTTAGGATTCAAACATATGGTCAGCAGGATCCTTAGAAGGTCATTTACGAAACTGTAATATTTATCTTAACTGATTGCAGGGTTTAGAAATCTCTATTGTATTGGGAGAAACTCAGTGGACACTAATAGTTTCACAATTGTTGTGGTAAGCTCAGAGTCAGGCTCTGACCTATAATTATCACTTACATGAGGAGCACTGATAATGCAGAAGGGAAATTGGTCTCCCTAGATATGCTTCCTTAATGTGAAACAATGACTTCAGGCTGTTTCTGAGCTACAAATCTCCCAGGTGAAATCTTGCTGAAGTAGAATAAAGTAGAATAAAAACCAGAATAAAAGGATCCAGCTTTGGTTAACAATGCTTTCCTTGCAAAACTCCATCTCAAATCAAACTACAACCTTAACAATGCTCAGTCAGCCCTACAGAATTACATGAGATCACATGGAGAAAACAAATGCACAACATCCACTCTCATTTTAGCAATTATGTTTACATGTCTTCACCTAACAACTGCTTTTTATCGGCAAAGAAACAGATTGATAAGGAAAATATTAACAATATATTCTACAATTTAGGAGGTTACTAATTATAATATAAATATTTGATTGCCTCACAAACTTTGTATGAAACAAAATAGACTGAGTGTAATGATCCTAGTTAGGCGGCCTGTATAAAAAGACATATAATACATTGTAAAATTTCCTTGAGAAACATAAGACAGTTATTGGAAACTACTGAATAGAGGAAACATGAGGAGCTACTATTTACTGTCTCATAACAAGAGAAGGTGGGGGTTATTCTGTGACATTGACAGTCAATAAATGCAAAACAGATAAATGAGTGACTCATAGGCATTAACCAGTAAGCCTTCAGCATGTGGAATTAATTTCCATAGGAAATCTATATTAAACTGCAGCACAATTGGCAGCATTGCTACAGCCATGTTGAGTGGGGTGATGTACTAAAAACTACTTTTTGTTTCCAAAATGTGTTTAATATGTGTCTATGTACTCACATACAACTTGCAGCCATGCTAACTGGATCAATAGACTGCTATATCCTCTGTTAGTTGAATCAATGAGGAGGTATTTAGTATATACCAAAAAGGGTCTGGAAATTTGATACAATGCCCTACATGAGAATTTCTCTTTGTCCTTATAACTGTACTTGTCCATACCTTTTTTCCTTTTTTTTTTTTTTTTTGTCCATACCTATTTTCCCCATATTTTCCAATTTTTTTTCTTTTTAAGTCAGGATCAAGAAGAGAACAATGCTGGAGATTTTCATGTTGGCTGGCTTGTACTGTTTTGCAACTTTTTGTTTGTGTGCTGAAGGAAGGGTTGGCGAATATATCACTTTATTCCTGTTATTTTATTTCCAGGATTGCTTTAGTTGCACTTGGCTGGTTGATCTTGCTGCATTTATGTGGATAGTGGAGTGGTATATAAGATAAGAACAAAAATTTGGTAACTGTAGAACAAATCTCCATTGATTTTTAAAGGAGAATGAAAGAGAAGAGTAAATATCAAATGTTGGTTGCAGTGCAGTAAAACCCAGACAAAATCTGAAATGCTCCGTAAAAAGGGAGACAGCATGTTTACCAATTGTTATTTCTATGACATGGGTCATTGTTTTGTTATATTGTGTAACCTGTGATTTATTACAGTGCCCATCAACATAGTAACATCCATTCTTCAAGTGATAGATGCATATATATTTTATATGTTAGCCAAACAAGATGAAGAAGCACAGCCTGACCTCTCTGGAGCAGAGAGAAGCCAAGCTAGTACCCCGACTGACAAGTGCTCAGGTCTAGTGGAAAATGGGTATGAAGAGATGCAATTCCCACCACTCTTAACATTGCAGTTCGTGCCTTTATCTGATTTTAAAAGGAGATACAAGGGTTTGTCCTAAATCTTGGGCAATGCAGAGAAGAGGATTTGAAGAACACGGGAGGTTCAGGGAATTGGAGTGTTACCTGAAAATGAATATAGATTTGTATGTTCTGTATGTTCCAGGTATGTAGGGCTGTATGGAGTTTTTACAGCCATAAGAAGCTGGAGTGGTGGATATGAAGGTATTGGGAAAGAGTAAGGTTAGTAGGTTGGAATGCAAGGATGAGGGGTATGGGTATAGAAGATATCCTCACACAGACAGTAGAAATTCTGGGAATTACCAGAAAAAAGTATACAGTGATAATTCCATCATTATAAAACCTTATCCCTTGTTATAAATTGACCCTATTTTTCCTGCTGAATCAGGGATAAGTCGTCCTCCAATTTCCATGTTTCCTTTCGTATATTCCACTTGTATTGTTGTCCACTGTTGTGTCATGCTTGAAACATGGTCAACCTGCCAGGTGTGTGCATGCACAAGCCTGAGTGCACAGAGGGACACTGCCAGCCCAGCCCTGCCCTGGTGACCTGATGATCTCTGTGTGTCTGAATGCATAGTCAAGACCAGGAAACAAAAAACAAATAGTATGCTTAAAGAAACTAGGAAGGATAAAAGCAGAATTTCAAAGCACTGGAGATTCTGCAGGTCCCATAGTGACACTGCCCGCCTGGAAACATGTGCTGCAAATCCTGCATGTCCGCTGGTCCTTCAGCCTTCCCTGTGGCATGGTGGGCAGTGGGCAATGTGCCAGCTGAGACAGAGAACAACGAAAGCTTCAGACTGCTGTCAGGACTCCCTGAAGGGGAAGGAAAACTCTTCACATCAGAAAAAGCTTTTCTCTAGGATTTCTGCTATTTCCAGTTGTTTCAGGTCCTGTTGCATAAACCTTCCAGTGTGATGCACTGGAAAGATCTAAAGTACACAAGTCTGTCTAGGCAGACATATTATGATGGTTTCACACCAGCTCACTCTGGGATTGTCCCGGGGCAATAAATTTTTTGTTTGGAAGACAGAGGCACACATGGTATCACACAGATACCATCTTTGCTTCCTGTCCTTCACACTCTATCTTACTGCATATTTCCCACATTTGTCACTAACCATAATCCATATTTTGGTGTGGGTCTTGCAACTCATTTAGCCCTATAGAAATAAGAGCCTTTAGTTTAAATATGCATGTCTAACTTTTAATATAGGAAGAAAATGATTAAAAAAATACTTTTAACATATATGTCATATTATTTAATTATATAAGAATGTCCATCATTCTGCAAGAACCGGTCAAGAGTCCAGCAAGTCCAACAGCCAACAGGTGCCCTCAGATGGCTTCAGAAAAAGATGCAAGAAACATGACGCTTGAGGCAGTGCAGAGCATGGGTTGGGTTATCACTATGTTACCAAAGTTTGGCTGTGTGATTTTAATGGAGTAATGGCCGTGCTACCACTGCCAATTACACCACCTTGGAAGAGGCTATTGAAGAAACCAGAGAGTCTCCTTTGGAACTAAAAGCAAGAACAATTGGCCAGCCATCCCTGTAGCAATTCCTTTGTGGGTCAGAATGGTATTTGGGTTTATATTTAACTGTATTTGTTAAAAATGTAATGAACAAATTCAGCTTTTTTATTGTGGACACTTGTGCAAGTAGTTTCTAGAAAGAGACAGAGCCTGCAAGATTGCGATAGTGCTCATGTGACTTTTTGAGTGGGCAGCTGAAACACTTTAAGTAACCAAAAATAATAATAGGGGACATATGATAGCTTTTTGTTGTGTTTTCTATTCCGTAGGACAGTCTTTAGATAGTTATTCATGCTGAAATTCATTACTTTCACAACTCACTAATACATTTTATGACTATCTAACAGCTTGTCTGCATATTGGAACACAACCTTACAAATAGCAGCACACAAGCATTTGCAAAATTAATTTAATTAGTATTCTATCAGCTCTGGAGCTTAACTACTGTGAATAGGTGTTGCACAGGCAGTATAGTTTAATGGTTCCTGGAGTATTTTAACTCAGAACTCCAGAACATACTTCTTCAGCCTCTATGCTTGTGGAAAGAGGCTCACAAAATCTTTCAAGCTGCCCAGCTGTTAAATGGTATGCTTATATTTAGGTAGCTCAGCTAAAATTGGTAGGATGCATTGAAGTATTTGGATGAAAGCTGCTCTACAGTGTAAGCATAAAGTATTATTATTAGAAACATTATTACATTATCAGCAGTGTGACTTACAAGGAAAACTCAGGAACTTCTGGCTTTAGGAGATGTGGGTTTTTTTTAAACATAAATAGTCAAGAAATATAAAACAGACAAAATAAGGACATAGATGTAAAACAATAGCTATGTTAACTTTATTAAAAAGCTTCATTGTGGTATCAGGCAGGAAGCGAAACTGCTTTCAAACTGCAAATATTTCTCAATCATTTCATGCACCAGCAATCTTTGTAATAGGTTTTCTGTTGTTTTTTGCAAAATGTTCAGATGAGCAGATAAAAGTTCAGACTCAAGGGGAAAGGCAGTCATTTTTCTTGGATTTCACTAGCCATGTATTTCATTTCGTGATTCAAAGTGACTTTAGAGTCTGCCTCAGAGAGCAGATGTGCATGCTGAAGATTTGAACCCTAACTATTTTTATAGGGTCATTCCTTTTTATAAACCAGCAGAGCTGTATGCTGGCAGCCCGCTAACCGGCTTTGGGTGTTGACTCATGCTTGGTGAGAGTTCAGTCAGAGGCAGCTGAAGTAGAAACGGCTCCCAACTCCCTTCGCTCCCCACCCTGTGCCTTGCCATGGGCCGGCGGGATGTGCAGTGTGCCTGCACCCTGGCCAACGAGCTGAGAGCCTGCTGTGCTCCTGCTGACTTCAGCCTGTAAACCCTGCTGACTCAAGAGGGGATACTTGTCCTGCTAAGGCCTCCCTGGGATGGTAGCTTCCAAAAGACGGACGGAGGTTACAGCTGGCAATGGTGAATGCTTCATCCCACCCAGTTAAATCTGCCAGTGAATGTGCATCAACACTTTTAGGTTTTGCGCTACTTGGAACTACTTTTCTGCCTCTGAGTATCATGTTATGTTGATCCCAGAGGGTCAAGTACAAAAGTATTGAGCACTTAGAGACACTACATGCCCTTACTGGGTGAATTAATGGGCCTTGAGAGTACTTGGCAATGGGACTGCTCAAAAAAAAAACTTCCATTAAACTCTTTCTTGACAGAAGAACAGTTTTTCATTAAAAACAGAAAGCTAGAAAACTGAAACTTCAGCTATCATATTCATTTCTGCACCTGGGTCAGATGCAGAAGGTCAGATGCAGACTAAGTGCTAATTAGGTATCTCTTGACTCAGTAATCCTTGCTAAAAGTGCTGTGTGTGGGGCATCTAGAAGAGCAGCAGGTGTTGTGGTAGATTTTACTTGTCTAATCTTGTAGTTTCTAGACACCATGACCCCAGTCTTTGCATCTTTTCAACCAGCAATGGTTTATTCTTGTACAAAAATAGAAAGAAAAAGGTAGGGAAAGCATATGCAATTAAAAATTTCCAAGGCAATTCCACTTCACAGTGTTCAAAAGCGATCTAGTTTGAACACTTACTGTGTTACATCTCAGTCAAATGTTTGCCTAAATTATGAAAAATTGAAATCTTGGTAATTTGAGAGAAGATTAAGTGTTTTAGAAAACCTTTGCAGACCTGTTCTGAGGATGAAAACATCTCAATTTTTGTAAGAAAATGTATGTAAACCATGTCTACCAGGTCTAGATAATGGCCTGGGATTTGGAAGCCCTGGATTCAGTTCTCTGTTCATTGTATGGTTTTCAATATACCACTTAGTTTTCCAGTGCCTCACTTCTGAATCTGTAAAACAGTGGTGCTGTATTTACCTTGCAGAGGTGTTACAGAGATGAGTACTTTGAAGAGTGTGAGAGTGTGATGTTATTGTGTTATGGGACAGTGAAAAGTTTGAAGCCTATACTTTTGTTGTTCCCTGGATTCCTATTCTTAACATTTTGCTTTGCCAAATGGGAAAGTCACAAAGCTCTCCAAAATCTTAGCAATCTGCTCTTCCTGCTCTGTTTGCTTGTTCCAAAGCCTGTAAAGTTTTATTAGAATCTTTGCAGTGACTTCATATACTTTGTGTTGGACTTCAATGACCTTAGGACCCATATGGACCAGTGCATTTATTGAATGTCCTCACATTTCAGAGGCTGATCTCAAGACTGCTGAGAGCTTGTCAGAGTCTTTCATTAGATACTATATGCTTGTTTGATATTGACAGATTTCAAAGGTGTGACATTAACAGGAAGAAAAGCATTAGTACCTAAAAGGGGTTGCTACATTTGCTCTGCTTGCTTCTCAAAACTTTTAGGTGGCTAATGATAGTAAAGCCTAATGACGCCGGGCTGGAGGGCAAACACGCCCCTCAGTATCACAGGCAATACAATTCATAAAGACACAGAACTAAAACAGCTAAAGGGTTGGGATAGAGCCTGACCTAGCCTTGAAGGAAATCAGTGGCTGCGAGGTGTGGTCTGCATGTTACAGGAGCCTTGATTCATTATCGTTAGTGCACTGTTTGCACAGCATTTGTAAATGCTGTAGAAAGGTTTATAAACAAGTGTCAGATAACAGAATTATTTGATGAGCTCTCTAGTCACACAAACTGCAGATAGATGGGCACTGATGATGATGATAACCTGAATGATTTCTAACACAGTTTAAAGGAGATGAAAGGGGATGGTGTGGTTTGCATGTGAATGAGTTCATCTGCTCCAAATCGTTCAATTCTTAAATCTGTGTATGGTGGAGCAGGCTGAGAGTTTTAAGATCCTAAGATCATTCAGGTTAGAGGGGACCTTAGAAAGCCTCATGTAAAACCTTTTACTCAAAATGGGATCAACTAAAAGATCAGACCAGGTTGCTCCAGGCTTTGTCCAGGAATGAAGATTGCATAACCTCTTTGGACATCCTGTTCCTCTGCTTGATTTCAAAGGCTTTTATTGTGAAAAAATATTTTCCTCAAATCCCGTCTAAACCCTACTTGCAACTTACGCTCGCTGCCCTCCTGCTACTTATACCACTGTGAAGAACATGTCTCTGCCTCCTTGCTGGTTATCCTCACAAGCAATCCTCATAGGCACTGAGGGGCTACTGTTTTTCTAAAGCCATCTCTTCAAGCTGGACAAGCCCACCACCCTCAGCCCCTGCACATCGGGTAAGTGCTTCAGTGCTGGTGGACTTCGGCTGAACTCACTCCGGTTTATTGATAAATTGCTTTGCCATCACACAGATTTACAGGAAGACACCTAATTCCTTCAAAAGCGAAAACTTCCATTGGAAATTCCTGTTTCCCTGTAGAAAACTGTTTCCAGTTCGGATGTGGCCCCAGCAGTCAGCTGATGGGCTGTGGGGCTCCTGGCCTTGCCGGCTCTGCAGCGCTGCAGCCACAGTTGGGGCAGATTGTCAGCTGGCATTGCCAGGGGTCTCACTCTGTTCCAGGACTGCTGAAGTTTTACTCTGGAGTTTCCAAAATGAGGTACTGTGTAATTTTAGGGAGGAGAATTTCCAAAAACATATTTTTTTCTCCAAATTGACTTCCCTGTCAGTTCCCCTTTTTCCTTCCCCTTCCAAGTATTTTTCTTCAGAATTGACTTTTTGGAAGGCACTGGCTGAACCTACATATCTTCTTTTTTTT